>JAJIBD010025131.1:0-77456 GCA_021461705.1 Cryptotis parvus
GCAGCCACTGGCCTTTCCCAGAGTACAGCCCAATAAGAAATTGATCTCACACTGGCTGGTCAGGGGTGCACATGTGGCATTGCTGTAGAAACAGGGCAAGGTCTCAGCCTGCTGCCCATGTTGGTACTGTTCCTATGGAGATGCCACCATCAGACCAGACCTAAATGTTCATGGGCAGGAAGAGGGCAGCAGTGGTGGGAGGCTTCTGGGATGATGGCCCCTTTCTCCTCCAGGACTATGTCCTCCTTAGCCACTCTCTCTTTTTTGGTTAAGCCTCCCATCAGTAAGTGCCTCAGGAGATTGAGAGAGCCTTATATTGAGAGTATACCACCTACACAGCAGAGTATCAAAGGCAAGCTAACGTGTTTTATCATGACATTGATGTAAAAAAACTAGTACCAACATAGACCTCACTCCCATGACCTGAAGGTAGCTCTACTGAGTGTTTCCTCCTGTCCCTGGGAATAAGCAAAAGATGTTCTGGGCTGGCACCTGTTTCTTAGTGACAGAATAATATGTGGAGAGATGCATATCGGTGCCCGCTCAAACAAATTAACAGAAAACAGGAAGACAAGTGATACAAGTTAAGTCCTAACAGGAAACTTAAGGCTGTATGGTAAATGCGAAAGCGTGGAGACCCAAGACAATGAAGGAAAGATACGGTTGCTTTTATCTGTTGCGCATTGAATGCTGTACACTGAAGCCCTACCAATGACAGTATTGTAAAAAAAGTAAAATCATGGCAACCCAAAATGATCCAAAAACTTGATCAGGAAAATGCCCAAATTAATGCCCTAGTTGGTTTAGATAGATACAGTATACTTAAAAGCAATACAGAAAGTTTCCTTGTGGGGAGGTGCTGGACCAAGTTTTCGAGCCAAAACATTAGTGCGGTCTCTACCTTCCTAAATTAATTATCAGCCTGATCTCAAGCCGGACATGCAGCAGAATCCGGTGCAAAGCATTTATATGCCCGCCTGTCCTTCACCTACTATAAGATCAAATGACTCAGCCCTCCTGGACGTGCCCAGATGGATCATCACATCTTCCCATAAAAGGCAATGCAGAAGATTATCCATGACTTCTATCAGATCTCTCGATAGCCATGCCCACCTGCCCACATACCAAATTCTGCAGGATGGATATGTCAAGCCCTAACGTTTCCCTTCTTGATCTGACATGCCATATTTCGTCAGTAAAGAAAGGAACAGCACCAGGCCCAAAGAGACAGTCAGGACCTGAACACCCGAAGAATCTGCCTTCAGTACTCATCAATACACTGGCTCAGTTCACACATGATCTGGTTCGAATGCAAGGTGCCCCAACTGAACCAAAGTTATTTGCGACAGTTCTACTGTTCAAGAAGGGAGACATTCACTGACATCGGCAACTACTTGGCCCCATCTGCCTGTTGGCACCGTCATTCTATATAAGCTGTTCACTCGAGTCATCCCTGAACAGAATTGGCAGGAACATTAGATGAAGGGGCAACCATCTGAGCAATCTGGCTTCAAAAAGGATTCAGCCAATCGTACTATATCCACATGGTAACCAAACGCATTGAGGTTTGTAGGAGTTCAAAAATGCTCTCTGTCTCACGTTCATTGATTTTAAAGAAAGCCTCTTTGATTCTGGAGAGACTAAAGCAGTCATCAAACCTCCCTTAGCCAAACAGGGGCATTCCAAACCCAATACAAAGTCCTCCAGAGCTGCTACTATGGATTCACCACCAGAATCTCACCATTCTGCAAGGAACGGATCATTGATGTTGAAAGAGGAGTCTCCGCAGGGTGATACCCATTTCACCGAAAACTCTTCAGCGCCACCCTCGAGAACATCATGTGCAACTAGAATGGGAAGGAATGGGAGTGAAGATAGACGGTAAGCAACTACACCACCTCCGCTTCGCTGATGACATCGTTCTAATAACACCAAACATTAGCCAAGTGGCACAAATGCTGGCTGACTTCAACTGAGAATGTGGAAAGATAGGTCTACAGCTGAATCTAAAGAAAACAATGTTCACAAAAAATGAACTAGTTCCAGAGGCCCCATTCACTCTCAATGGAACAGACATCTCTGAATGCAGCAGTTATGTGTACTTCTAGGTCAAGAAGTCAACATGATGAATGACCCAAAACCTGAGCTGCGCAGGAGGAAGAGAGCCGGCATGGATTGCCTTCAAATGCATCGAAGAAATAGCGGGACCAGGACAAAGAACCTCTGCACCGGCACCATCTCTTTCACTCCCCTGTTCTCCCTGCATTAACATCGCCTCATAGACCTGGGCCCTATGAAAAGCAGGATGAGAATGCTAGTCAGGTCTCCCAAAGAGGAATCAAAAGAGCTATGCTTGGAATATCACGCCTCACTCAAGTGAGAGAAGGAATCTGGAGTTCTGACCTCCGTCTGTTCCAGAGTCAGGACATCTGTCTGCATTTGCCGAGGACGAAAATCAGGATGGGCTGGACATGCAATGCGATTTGAGATGACCGCTGGACTAGAGCCATTACTGACTGATCCCATGGATGTCAAAAGATCACATGGGCGCCCACCTACAAGATGGTCAGACTTCTTGCCAAGACCCTGAACGAATGGTTTTGAGGCTCTTGTATTCCTGAAACAACCAGATGCCATTGGGATACACTGGCACGTGATAGGGTCAAATGGAAATGTTACTGGCCCCACTCAAGGAATCGATGAACAATGGGATGTCTAGAGATCTAAGTGATCTAGTGAATTAATAATGTCCATAGTACAATTATTTCCAAAATTTATTATGCTTTCTATAACTCCTTAAAATCATATATTTCTGTTAGAGCTGAGCTTAGATACAATTATTACTTCTTAATCTACATATATATTTTATTATATAATCTAATGTAAATCTATTGTATAATATGATATCATATCTAATAAAATGTCTTGCACTATGCATTTCCAAGACTTAATCTCGCTAAATAAAGTGGTAGCAAGCCAAACAAGGTAATTGCATTTCAGTTCAATCTTTATTGGGGCCTTTACTGCTATGTAGTCATTCCTTTTTCATAGATCAATAAAAGTAGTTCTTATGCTGCAAATTCCATGTCAAATTCACAAATTCTCCCCTTTCTGTTTGTGTTTATGACCCTACTTGGCTGACGCCAAGAGAAAAAAATATATATTATATTAGGTTTGCTGTTCATATTTAGTACCTCATCTATCAAGTTTGCATTATCTTAATAGACAGTGGCCCTTAATTTCTTCCAAAGCTATATAATCTTCTCATGAGTATGGGACTGTCAATAAAATAGATTGATGTGGGTGGAGGGCAGATTCAGTGGTAGAATACAGGTTTCATATGTTTAAAACTCAAGTTCTATTAAAAAATGCATATTCAAATTTCAGTTTGGTGGTGGTATGATTGGTGTTGAAATATTATATGCCCAATCTCAAATATAAATAACTTTGTAAATCATGGTTCTTAAATAAAAACATTTTAATTAATTCTGTTATAGTTTTAGTTTCCTGATACAGTTAAAATATGGAAACTTATTTGAAATGAACAAATTTTATGCAAGTTATTTTATGATTTCCATTTTTTCTTTTCAAACACAAAGTGTTTTAGGCAGCCCAGGAGCAGTTCATATAACCTCACATATACATGAATTCAGTAACTTTTATCACCAAAGCATAAAATGCAAGCCAACATGCTTGATACTCAATTCTAAATATTCACAAGAGTTATGAAAATTGGAACATTTAAGCTTTTTTTTTTTGATTTTAGAAGAGATACCTTTCAACAAATATTGTATCCCCCTGATAATGGATAGAAGAAAGAAATTACCCTCAGTTTCATTATTTTAATTATAACTATATCGTAACAGTGTGTTTCTATACAGAAGAACGAGCCAATAATTTTAATAATAAAAAATGATGATTATTCACTCTTTGTAAAACAGTCCAATGGTTAAGAGGAATTCCTTTTTTCCTTCAACCCAAGAAGATAGTAAATCTAGAACTGTTGAGGGCATTTGTGGGGTCAAGAAGAGAAACAACCCAACAGAATATTGAAAGGAGTACAAATAGTATATTACTGTTACTATTATTTAGGGTAATGTTCGATGACAGGTTTAGGGAGTAGTCTGGGAGCTTTCCTGTTTTTATCCACTCAGCCAATCTACTTACATGTTTTTAAGACAATGTTCATTCCAATAAGATCTCTTCTGGGCCGAGAGAGATAGCCCAGCAGGTAGGGGCTTTTGCCTTGCACGTGGCCGGCCCATGCTGGCCTCGGTTCGATCCCCCGCATCCCATATGGTCCTGAGCACCGCCAGGAGTGATTCCTGAGTGCAGAGCCAGAGATTAACTCCTGAGCATCGCCGGGTGACACCAAAAAAACAAAAAAAAATAAATAAATAAATAAAAATAAATAAGATTCTCTTCTATGGAAATACTGATAGAGGGTGTGGCAGTTAACAGAAGTCACTTTGGATTCTGAAATAACTTCTGACTTGTTATACAACTATTATGTTATCTAGATTAGGCACAGCTCCTCTTTATACACTCACCCAGTGTGGGACAGTTGGAATTTACCAGGAGACTGCCACCCTGGCGCCTGGCATCTAACGCTTAATATTATAGGAAGGATCATACTAGTTTTGCTCTCACGCAAAGGTGAGTGTGACCCTTTCAAGTAAACAGAGATACTCAGAATCACCATGATGCAGATAATAAACAAATGGACCTTGTGGGCACCATTTAGATTTACATGAAGCCCATGAAATTAATATGTATTACTTTATTTCAGCCCCCCCTCTCTCTCCAGTGTTTTACATAAGAGATAATCTCAGAAGAAGGGATTAATCCTTGTCATACTCCTTTGTTTCTACCTGTAATGGGATTGTGACTCCACCTCTTCTACGCTCTTTAGGGTTCTTTGGTGACGGGACACTCCCTCTCACAGATAGGATTACTTTGGTGTATATAAAGGGGGCTGACTTAGGACCCTTCCTCCTCTTCCCTTTTATTTGTGTAGGTCTCCCTCTCGGGTGAGATCTCTCTTTTTTGGTAAGAGACTTGGGCTCTCTTGTATGGTCTAAGTTGTGACCAGAGCTAGAGTTCTTTCATTATATTGGATTACAGTGGTAGAGCTTTTGTACTAGTATAAGCCTTTTTTGGAACTCGCACGGACGACGTGAGTTTCATCCATTCCCTGGCCTCCTCGGAGGTAGAAGAGAACTGTCCTGATACTGTCTGGGACCCCAGCGGCTCTCTGACAGAGTAGAAATTTGTAAGGATTTTTTTTTTGATTGTCACTGTTTGATTTCCTAAAATATGTGGGGAGGACAGTGAATGGAATTAGTCACAGATTTTTAAAGGACAAATCAGTTCATTTGCATATGTTCCTGAAAATTATATGTATTTAATTTTGAGTATTATAAACCTTGTTAGATATGATTTCATCATACAAAAAATAAAAAGATGAGGATTAATCATTTTGGTTTCACTAGTTCTTACAATACTATCAGAAACCCAAAAAAAAAGTCCTTTTAATGGGGAAATTTTGTCTTAAAAAATATAGAAATATTCTTATTGCTTAGACCTCTCTTACCTGGGAATTTCATTTTTTATTTTACTTTAACCACACTAAAATCTGTAAAATAAAACCTACCAGTTTTTATGTAAAAAAGAATAAAAAAATTAAGATTCATACAATATCTCTATGTTTCCAGTGCATGTAGACTAGCTGTTATGAACAGTTAAGCTATCAAACTAAATGGAAAAATATACAAGCACTTATACCCATCCCTTCACAAAGCATAACCTAGGATATTTTTGCTGTTTTCGGGAGGCAATATATTATCACTAGGAAAGGGACTGATCCATAAATAGGGGAGACATTTAGGCACCAGAGTGACATTTTCTTTCATTATTCCATTTCATCTCATTTGCCACATGTTTGTCTCTAATCCCGTGCATGTTCTTCTACCTATGTAATATTCAGTGTGAAATTTCTATAAGTAATTTAAACTTCCAAAGTCAGTAGGTTCAGAGTTGTGATTCCCATAGCAACCATAATTCCACCCCTTTTTTTTTATATAGCATTTGTATAACTGGGGAAGTTGTTAAGTTTTATATCTTAATATAAATATGCAGTCATGTTGAAAGTGTCTTTTTTATAGTTGCTGTAGGGGGGAATCACAATTTAGAATTTCGATTTTCTTTCATTTAAAATTCTCAAGCATATTATTGCAATCACCAGCACTCCTCAATTTATTGGAAGAAGTGGAAATGGGTAAAAGAGAATAGCAATTTTACTTTAAATTCCTAGGTCTTTATTTTAAGATATTATTCAGCTGCCAAGGGAAATCCCTTCCTTTAAAGGAAGAAGGAAGAGCATGGCACATTTCAAAATAAAATGGTCGAAAAGGAAAAAATTACTATGGTAAAGAAATAAAGTAGTTTAAATATGTGCAATTTCCAAATATTTTGAAATGTTAATGTTTTCTTTTGGTCACAAAGTAGTGAGTGTTACAATATAGTAGCTATGAAATTCTTATATTTCTTATTAGCAGGCATTGGTGTTCACTTTATAGACGAGGGAATGACGTGATTCTGTGTGTGTGTGTAGATGTGTGTGAAAGTGAGAGAGTGAGAGTGAGAGAAAAATTTATGTGATGCATTTCTCTACTCACTCAACTTGAAAATTAAGAAATTAAACACAATATCAACAGAATTTGCATGTGATTCTATTACTTTAAGTCCCATTGAACTTTGATTTAAAAGTCTAAAGTCCAGGAACCTTGCAAGAAGAACTGTATAAAGTTTTGCACAAAAGTGAAGACATTCTGATGAAGAAAAATGAGATTGAAGTCAGGTAGACTATCGTGCAGGCAAATATCCTGTTCAGGTTTACTCATAATATTCCTTTTAATTTTAGCACCCACAGCTTTTTTAGATAATATTTCCAAACTCATAGGCCAGACTTTGAGAGATATTAGTTAGCCAATTTCCTGCACTCTGAGAGAAATGAGCCAAGTCAAATAATTTGAAAGCTCTATTTCCTTAACGTTTTCAACATAGTACCTCTGACGCTATTAAATAAATGTTTACAATGATGGACCATTTCTTCTTCTGAAATCAGAAAAGGATTTTGTAAGGATACTATTGAATTTCTTGGAAATGATTTTATCTCATTATAAAATCCTATCTTGCAATATACCAAGAATGTAAATATTTACTATCAAGCTATATTGACAACATTGCTCTGATATTGGTAAAGTGAAGAGTGAAGAAAGTTGTAGAGTTTTCTTGCTTCTCAGACATGAAATAACCCCTAACTCATAGAATCAACACAGGGCAAAGTTTTCAGATTATGTCCGGAACTGTACTTTATTTTTTTCCCTGGCAACTCAGAATTGAGAAACTTGAGGTATTTGATTTATTCAGCTAAATTCACAGTAGACCGATTATATATATATATATATATATATATATATATATATATTCAATATCTATATCTATTCTATATATTCAATATCAGTTTATAATTTTTTGATAAAAATGATTATCACTTTGTATTTCTTATACTCAATCAGTTTGCTCTCGGTCTTTCTCAGGGGTTCTAATTTTCATTAGGTATCTGCTTACAAATTATGAAATCATAGTGTAAAGGATTAGCTGAAGATATGAAAGACAAGCATCTACAGCATTAAAATCATTGGTATTAACACAACTCAAAATCCAAAGGATTTGAAGTAAACCATTTTAAGTAATTAAAACATAAGATGCTGGGGATTGGGCATCGAGTCCCAGAGCTAGATATTATGAGTTCTTATCCTTTCCCACAGAATCCTCAACACACACATCCACATAGAAGTAACCTCAGAGCACATTTTCAAAAACCTTTCATAATCTAGGTACTGCGTGAAGTTAATAGGATCCATATTCTCTCTCAGAAAAAACTCATAGATGTACCTCTCAGAACATACTATTCGGATGATTCCTCTATGTATAATATCTTAAAAACAATAATTTGAATAATAAATACAAGAGTATTTAATAAATAGGAAAAAATAAAGTGTTCTGTGAAAATTTAGCATGCTTACAGTATGTAGTCACTTTTTATTAAATTTTGTTACTCTTAAAATACACTTTATATCTCCGCAATTACATATATATTATACAAATGTACATAGCACATGGTGTTTGATAGTCTTTCTTTTAGCTTCAATTTTTCCTGAAAAAGATGCGCTCTTATTGCTTATATGATAGGCATCATTTCCCTTTATTTATACCAAAAAAACTGGTTCCTTTGCCGTGTCTACCCCCCAACAATTATGATATAAACTATAAACTTGTATAATTAAGAAAATGCTTTGGGGCTCAGAGAGAGAGTACAGAAGGCAGGGTGTTTGCCTTGAACGTAGCTGAACCCAGGTTCAACATCTGGCATCCCATATTGTCCCCAATCACTACAAGAAATAATTCCTGAGGTACAGAGCCAGGAGTAAAGAGTACTTCCTGGTAGTAGTACTAGGGGTATGGTGGGGCCTGAGTGCTTCCTGGTATGGTGCCAAAAGAAATAGAAAAAGCAACATTCACTCTTTTATATATTTTAATAAAATTGTTTATGCTGGACTGATTTGAAGGGTGTTTAATTGTTTCAATCTAAAATCAACATTATAGTAATACAATACTATATGGACACCACTCATCTTTAAACTGGGATTATCTGGTGCTTTCACCTAATTATCTGACATCTCTCCTGATCCCTTTTAGTATTTATGGTTAGTACAAGCATGGTGTTGACCTTTAAAAAAGGAATATAATAAACCTGTCATTTGATTTTTCTCTATCACAGTATCCTGGCATACAGAGAATTTCCCAGAATACAACAACCTTCATTTTACAAATCCTAATTTTTGACATAATTACAAGTAGAATTTTCCAAGAATAGAGGTATCAATGCTCTGCCATGGATGGTTGTTTATGAGAATTCTTGCTCTAGGAAAAAGACATTAGTGTTGTTATTGCTAAAATTTAGATGTCAGAGATAAGCATATATTGAACCCTGGAGTGTAGCTTTACCTAGATTTACTTTATCTTCATGTTGCTTGCTTTATCTTCATGTTTCTCAATAACGAAAAAAAGGTAAAAAATGATTGATAGTCAAAATAATATAACAGCAAGAAAGTATAATAGTAAAATTATGAGAAAATCATAATAAATAAATTAGGGAGATAATGAGATAGCATACATCAATCAGAAAGCGTTCATATGTTGCCAATTAATCTGTCTGTCCCCTCTGAACATGTCCATTTGATTCCTTATTCACATTTAAATCCCAGATGAAGAATGAGGTTCAATTAAAGATTTTCCCTGTTTAAATGAATGATGCCAAATTGGGGATGGAGTGACAGGCATCAGCTTTAAATTGTCAGACAGCTTTAAGAGTGGTTGAAGACTTTCAAATTCATAAAGTTCTCTGCCTTGCCAGGCATGATGTCAAGCCCAATTTCCTAAGTTTTTTTATTTTGTTTACTTATTGTAAATTTTCCTTCTTCCATTGAGATCTCTGGTGTCTTTCAACTACCAATTCATTATCTTAGTTTTCAACATCATCTTGCTGTCTCTGGAGTAAGAGTTACTGAGATAATATTAGAGACAGAAGGAGAGAGACTGAGAGCAGAAAAGTCTTTAGAAGTAGAAAATACCATTCATGGACTTTACTTTGAATATTTCTGAAATATTTTCTAGAAATTTAGGTCCACCGTCCACTAATCCTCTCTTCTTCTTTCCTTCCTCTGCTTCCCTTTCTTTCTCTCTTTCTTTCTCTCTCTCTCTCAACTCTCTCTCCATCTCTCTCTCTCTCTCTCTCTCTCTCTCTCTCTCTCTCTCTCTCTCTCGTGCCACAGTCAGCAGTACTCAGGATTACTCCTGACTCTACACTCAAAATTCACTCCTGATTGGTTCAGGGCTCAGATGAAGTGCAAGGGATTGACCCAAGTTGAACCTGGTAAGACAGGTAAGACCCATGCAAGACACTGCAAGGCATTACCCATTTTACTATTACTCTGACCTCTTGGTGACTGAGCTGCACCTTAGGCAGGAAAGATGACGTTTTCTATTACATGTGATTAAGTAATTGGCAGTTAACTGTGTGGCCACACTTTTTTACCCTCAGCTTACTTTAACTTCTTTTTCAGAAAATGTAGCTTTATTTTGTTTTTTATTGTTATTTCTGTTTGGTTTGGGGCCACACCTGGAGATGCTCAGGGGTTACTCTTGCTCTGTGCTAGGAGTCATTCCTGGCAATGCTCAAGAATACAGATGCAGTGTTGGAGATGAAACCAGTCAGACACATGCAAAAATGCACTTTAACCCTTTACTACCTCTCCAGCCGGCTTAGAAATCATTTAAAATATTTGCTTTATTCTAGGTGAATTGGTGGGATCCTGAATAGTTTGACCAAAGTGTTTGTAGGAGGTTTCAGTTCTCTCTCCTGCACCAAAAATTTTCTTAATCTCCATAAGGACCCAATAACAACATTGAGTATAACTAAATTATATATATGTAAATATAAGCTTTTTTACATATATATACAGATATATTGCATATATCTGTATATATATTTAACATATATAAATATATATGTTATATATTTAACATATATAAATATATATTTTAGACATTGATAGTTTTGTGTTTATTTCAAGTAGTATTCCCATGTTTTGATTGACATGTAAGCACAATAATGCCATTACTTTCTCAAGTCCTTCGTCTCTATTTTACCTTTAAAATTCACAGCAGAGCCTGGCAAGCTACCCAAGTCATATTTGATATGCCAAATACCAGTAACAATTACACACCTCATTCCCGTGACCTGATGGAATGGTTTGAGGCTCTTTACATTCCTGGAACAAGCAGATGCCCTTGGGCTACACTTCAGTATGTGACAGGACATATGGAGATATTATTGGTGCCCGATCGAGCAAATCAATGATCAATGGGAAGACAAGTGATAAAAGTGATAGAAATAATGCATAAATATATTTTATATATTGATAATGTTATTTATGTAAATAAATATATATTTAACATAAATAAATATATATTTTATACATTGATAGTTTTGTGTTTATTTAAAGTAGTATTCCCATGTTTGACATGTAAGCACAATAATGCCATTACTTTCTCAAGTCCTTTGTCTATATTTTATCCTTTACAATTCAGCTTAGGCATTACCGACTTACATGCTGATGAGCAAGAAGGTACTGAAAAGAAAGCATGTGCAGTTTCTGTAATACAAATAGTACAGCAGGGAAGTCTACTGCCTGAAATGAGTGCATCCTGGGTTTAATTCATGGTATCATATAAGGTCCCCCAAATCCCTCCAGGATATATCCTGAGCACAGAGCCAGGAGTAATCCCTGAGCACTCTCATTGTGCCCTCCAAAAGAAAGAAGAAGGAATGATGGAAGGAAGACCAAAAGTAAGGAAGGAATAGAGCACTCAATATTCTGCTGATTTTCACTGGATAGCATATGTTCATTTTGTACCATCCTATGGCTGGCTTCAGGTTAAATTTCTCCTCTCCTCAATAATTTCATTTTTTCAAAAACATGCCCACACCACCAGAAGCATTACTAAAGAAAACATCTGCTCCTGGCAGCCAAAACCTTCCATAGTCATTGCTATGCCCCAACTGTACTCTACTGTCCAGGACCAGCCTCATCCAGAAATTACTCTGTTGAAAAAATTCAGGCATGCATGGTTTGGTAATGGAATCTGCAGGTTTTCAGACTTGGGGATGGGCTACCTTACCCCACCTTCTGAACATTTTGGAAGTCCACGACAGTCAAAACCCACCAACCACCTCAAGGCCATATATGCTATTTCACTGACCATGATCCAGAGACTGATAAATAGGTCTAAAAAGAGATCAACAAATTGCAGATATTCTTCCTGACCCCATTTAAGGCTGAGTTTTTCCCCAGTACCCTGGAAGGGGCGGTAAGCCCAGCACCTCTCTCAAATACTGCCCCACAGCCGAAAACCTCCATACTGCAGTCATTGCCATGTTCCCAGATAGGGACTTCACAAGTTTCAGATGAGTTTAATCTAGAAGTTAATCTGTTCAAAAGCTCAGATATGCGTGTTTTTTGTGACTGAAATCTCCAGGCTTTTATGGAGTTGGGGATGAGCTAACTCCCCATCTCCTAGTTCTTCTGGAAGACCTGGCAACCATTCACATACCCCAAAATGCCACACAATTAAACATGTAACTCCATCTGTATCGCCCAGTTAAAAATTTTGTACTTCCTGGAGTGACACCTCAAACTCTACAACAACCGATATACCAGAGTAGCACAGCAGATTGGCTGGGATGTAATCTAGAAGACAGGCAGTTTTGATTAATAAAATTTTAACAAAGAAGGTTTAGCCTATAACATCTTAGTAATATTTTACATCAGTGCTAATAGCTCCATGGTGAGATACACAATTTAACTAACTCTTCTGAGGACAATTTTTTTGTTGATTCTTTTTTTTGCAAATAGTAGCAAGCAGTATAGAATAGATTATTGAGGGGCCTGCTTAATCTACTAAATAGATTATTGGGGCAGGCTTAATGGATGGTTTGGAAAATTGGAGATAATGGTAGTAGGAAGATGCAATGGTGATAGGATTTGTGTTAGTATATTGACAGTAACAAATTCTCATAAACAACTTTTGCAAGCCACAGTGTTTATATAAGATCTAAGAGGAAAATAAATTATTTTTAAAGATCACTTGACTTCCGTAGATCATCGATTACTCGGGGGCACCAATAACATCTCAATATGTTCTGTCACATGCGATAGCCCAAGGGCATCTTCTCGCTCCAGGAACATAAAGAGCCTCAAACCATTCCATCATTAAATGAATAAAAAAGAAAGCATCTGAACAAAATCAATAGTGTCACTTCGATAATTCCATTGCTTCAAAAGTCTCCCTTTAAATTCAGATCCATCATCTCTAGATTAAGCATCTCCATTTCCCGAGACCCTCAGAGTACAATATACACCCAGAAGTTTTCAAATATTTTTGTCTTCAATATTTTGTCTTCAAATATTTTGTTTTCAAATATATATATCTTCAATGCATTAGAAGACATAATTGTGTGGAAGTATTTATTTATGTATATTTTATGATCATTCCTAAAAGAAATAATTATGCTCTTATTCATTATAACCCAGCACTTTAAATAAGATGACAAAAGCATTTTTCCCCTCCAGTTGAATACACAAATGATTAGAAACTGGTTGCAAGATTTGTAGTAAACATCATTTTACAATCTGACATATCTATCTCTATTTGAATATCATAAATTAGTGATATATCATAAATATCATTTTATAAATATCATTTATTTTGCTTTGTTGTTTTGGTTAGGTGTCATGCCTGTCAATAGTCAGGGTTTCTTCCCTGTTTTTGTGCTTAGCGGTCATTCCTTGCAGTGGTCAGGGTACCATCTGTAATGCAAGAACCTTCTACCCATGTTATCTTTCTGGCCCATAGAGATATATAATAGTAATAATAATAATTGAAACTATTAATTTTGTCAAAATTCTAACTTTACAACCTTTAACTATATTATCTAAAGAAGCTAACAAGTGTAATTTTTTTCATTATGTAATGAATTTATCTTCTTATCTATTTACTCCTTGTAGCATGGGAGATACATGTTAATTGACATTTCCTTTTCAGTTTTGTGGAAAGAGAGAATCTGCAATACAAAAAGTTAGTATGGGTTAATAGCTATGTTTAACTAAAATACTCTTTTCTAATTTTTTTTTTGAGACTTGGGGCGGAGCTGCTACTGGCTCTCACTTTCCCATCTGCTCATGAGGTGCCGGGAGAGATGGTAGGTTCTAGCCCTGGCCCGCCACCCCAGCAGAGCCTCACAACAAGCCAGACGACCCTCCACTCCATGAGGACCTCCATTTTCACATCTGGACTTCCCCCTCGTCAGGAACTCCACCCACCAGACTAGCCTATCACAGCCCGGCTCGCGAGGCCGCCTTGCGCCGCATGGTTCATCAATAAATGCTGGATTTAGAGATGACTACAAGAGTATGCTAGCCGCACGGCAGAGCCTGGCAAGCTACCCGTGTCATATTTGATATGCCAGATACCAGCAACACTATAGACCTCATTCCCATAACCTGATGGAATGGTTTGAGGCTCTTTATGTTCCTGGAGCAAGCAGGTGCCCTTAGGCTCTACTTGCATGAGACAGGTCATATGGAGATGTTACTGGTGCCCGCTCGAGCAAATCAATGATGAACGGGAAGACAGTGATACAGTGACAGTGATTCTTTTTTTTGATTAAGTCACAGGTAAATTGAAATTTAAAAGACATTTTAAGATTTGTTTTAAAATCATAAATATTATACCTAATCCTATTTCTTTTATCTTCACAAATAATACTTTATCAAATTTAGTTTTAGTATCTTCATGTTTAATTAAAATACAATTCTAATTAAAATATGTGTATTCTTTTTCTTCTCTTTTACATTCTTTAATGTCTACAGTTCTTAGGATTAAACAAATTTTGTCTAACTCTTAGAAAATTGGCTTTTCCATTATGACTGGTAATATGCTGAAAAACCTTTAAAAACAGTTTTAATAATATTCACAAATTCCACACAGTCCCGCTGTAATGTTTCATTTCCACATGAACTACCTAGATAATTAATCCAATGTGTATATATGCAAGAAACATTAGGTGATGCAAAAAAAGTTTTACATCTAAAAAAGACAATTCAAAATATATACTTAGTGCTTACAATTTACCAGGTAAGTAACTCTCAGACTGACTGAATGACTATTTACTAGAAAATGTATTCACAATCAGAAACACAAAATTTAAAAATGAAAAAGCTCTAGATTTTCACTTGGTTATAAATTTTTTTTGTCCCTAAAGCTTTATTACACATTATACACTCCTGTTTCTCCTTAAGACTCTCTTATCAAAACCTTTAAATAAAACATCAGGTTGCTGCTTGCTTGACCTGCTGACCCCCTGTCCAATTAATCCCATTCAAATACTATTCTTTTTATACTATATAGTGTTGGTTCCTTTGTTAAAAAGCTGACTGAAAGCAAGTAAAAGCCAAAAGAAGAGCACGCTACCAGTTACTTTCAGTATAGAAACGTTTATGTGGGGAAAATAATAGTGGGTCCTGCAATTATTCTAGTTTCTTTGGTATGTAGTAGTTATACCCACTTAAAACTTTTTATTCAATAAATTTTAGGTTGATTGAGATCTGAGTTGGAAGATTTATCTTGCGGGATATTTTTAGCAGCTGGTTCTAAAGCGTGTCTCCATTCTCTCTGGTCTCCGTGACACTGTGGCTTTTATGCTGGATGTGCTGTCACATTAATAGAGGACATCAAGCCTTAATAGAAGCATGCTGGGGTTCTGCAGAGGGTGAATTATTAACTCAGGTGTATGGGAGAGTAGTAAATGAACCCGGAAAACACAAGGCATTGTTTAATGCTCTGTTTGTATCTGATTCTTTTTGTTTCCATACACCAATGGGAACCAGGTAGGAATGCTAACAAGAAATTTCAAATAGATAAGAGAGAATTTTAAACTGTTGCCATCATTCTCAGCTTCTGTCAGTGCATGAAGAAAACAACATCAAATGAATTAGGCACCAATGAGAGACAAAACATGAGCTGAGAGGAAATCAACACCAACTCTATCCTCCCCAGTCATTACCAGAGGTTCATTAACGAAGTCTTAAATTGAAGTACTAGAGGCCAACCATTCCTTTTTAATTCTATACCACATGATGAAAATCTGGTCTTATTATAAAAAAAGATGGCTTTTAAAAATATCATTCAATTTAAAGAAAACCTGTATTGCAAAACACCATAATGCCCAGAAGGAGAGAGAGTGAGCGAGTTATAGAAAGAAAATGAAAAGTGTCTGCCATAGAAGCAGGCTGGTGGGAGGATGGAAATTGACAGGAGGCAAATGTAACATTGGAGGTGAGAAATGTACAATGGTGAAGGGATGGGTGTTGTAACGTTGTATAACTGAATGCAGATCATGAGTAAAATTAAAAGAAAAAATACAAATACTAAACAGGAGCTGGAGTGATAGCACAGTGGGTAGGGCATTTGCCTTGCACGTGGCTGACCCGGGTTCGATGCCTGACATCTCAAGGTTCCCTGAGCACCGCCAGGAGTAATTTCTGAATGTAGAGCCAGGAGTAACCCCCTGTGCATTGCTGGGTGTGACCCCAAAAGCAATAGATAGATAGATAGATAGATAGATAGATAGATAGATAGATAGATAGATATAGATAGATAGATAGATAGATAGATAGATAGATAGATAGATAGATAGATAGATAGATAGATAGATAGATAGATAGATAGATAGATAGATGGATGGATGGATGGATGGATGGATAGATGGATGGATGGATGGATGGATGGATGGATGGATGGATGGATGGATGGATGGATGGATGGATGGGTGGGTGGGTGGGTGGGTGGGTGGGTGGGTGGGTGGTGGGTGGGTGGGTGGGGGGTGGGTGGGTGGGTGGATGGATGGATGGATGGATGGATGGATGGATGGATGGATGGATGGATGGATGGATGGATGGATGAACATTTTGGATCACTTTACTATTCTCAAATAGAGATTTCTTTATAAAATCTCTCTTTTTACCATAAAGATGAGCATTTGGTTGGAAAAAGTAGGAGCAATTAGAAAATTTTCATTTTTAAAGAGTTATTTAAAGAAAGAATTCTAAATGCAATCCATATAGACTGAAACATAAGAAATACACATGACTTTCATTGTGCTTTTCATGTACTGTCAATTATTTTTTTCCTTCTCTTGTTTTAAGGGCCCATCCATATGTATCTCCCATGATGTTGAGAATATTGGCAGCCTTTCTGAAGTACAAAGAGGACAGGACGTAAACTGTAAGAAACTATTTTAACTGTTTACTTCTGAGGAGTTGCTAGTCATGTACAGCATCTTTGCTCATAAACTCATGCAAGTAAATAATTATTCTATATTAAAAAGGGTTTTTTTTGCCTTTTACAAAGGCTTTATCAATATTTTACTGCATTTTAATAAGTGTTTCTTTCCACTCTGCTTAGAAATTAGTCTCTGGTTTCCTCTCTTATTTTTTAATAGAGGTATCACACCTGGTGGTACTCAGGAGGACACATGCTCTACCATTTTCATGATCTCCTCAGCAACAACAGTCATGTATTTTCATAGAAGCAAAACTCCTCCCTTAAACTTGATATGTTTATAAAATAGTAAATTAAATAATGAGTATAAGAAAAATCATCAGAAAAATCTGAGGAAAATATCCCGGGCTGTTGGGCTGAAGAGTAGTAAGAAGTGTTTGCCTTGTCCTCAATGGAGCCTTGTTCTATCCTCATCGCTACATAAGAACCCCTGAGCACGTCCAGGGGGATCTCCAGAGCACAGAGACAAGAATAAGCCCTGAGCACTGCTTGGTGTGAGCCCGAAACACAGACCCCAAAAAAATCTGGCTTTGTGTGTGTGTGTGTGTGTTTGTGTGTGTGTGAGAGGGGGAGGTTGAAGGATGTTGCTTCTCAAATTGTGATCATTGATTCCTACAGTCATGCCCTGTAAGGCTCAGCCAACTTGGACAGAGAGCTCAGTGTCTCATCCAGAGGAGCTGGGAGTCAATAGTGGTGGTATTTGGTGGTATCTGGGAACCTCCGGGCTACACACCCAACAGTGCTCTGGGGAGCCACCTGGTACTGGGGCACTGTGGTTAAAGATGGGTTCCCCTGGTTCCTGAGCTATCCCCTTGGCTTTAAAACCTCTGGTTATTGGGGCCAGAG
This sequence comes from Cryptotis parvus, assembly GCA_021461705.1. NCBI lineage: Eukaryota > Metazoa > Chordata > Mammalia > Eulipotyphla > Soricidae > Cryptotis > Cryptotis parvus. The sequence continues at coordinate 17,875 of JAJIBD010025131.1, forward strand.
CAATAGTCCAGCAGGTAGGGCATTTACCTTGCACACTGCCCACCCAGGGTCAACCCCGGCATCCCATATGGTCCCCTGAGCACCTCCAGGAGTAATTCCTGAGTGTAGAGCCAGGAGTAACCCCTGAACATTGCCGGGTGTGACCCAAAGAGAAAAAAAACCTCTGGTTCTTGTTTCATGTTCTAGATGTCACCCACAAGTTGCAGTAACTCCAAATGTCACAGTTTACAATCAATAACTCACAGAAGTATTAGAAAAGAGTCATTGATCCAGAATACCTACTCCTTGGTGATTAAGAGAATATACATTATATTCTCATATTTATCATTACAAGCTATGCACATACTACTGTATCCAATTTCATTACAAATAGTAGATGGAGGGGCCAGGAGTGATAACCCAGTGGGTAGTCCGTTTGCCTTGCACGCGGTCAGCTCATGCCAGCCTGGGTTCGGTCTCCGGCATCCCATATGGTCCCCCAAGCACCGCCTGGAGTAATTCCTGAGTACAGAGCCAGGAGAAACCCCTGAGAATTGCTGGGTGTGACCCCAAAAAAAAAGTAGATGGAATAAAAGTCAATTAAAACAGTATCTTTGAAGAATGTGATCAACTTCACCCCTGACTCCAAACCATTTGCTTCATTCTCCTATGCAAACTATATTGCAGTTGATTACTACTTTAAATTGGACAGTAAAAAAAGGGAAGCAATCAGTGAAAGAATGCATGCCTCACTCCTGCGAGGTCCTGAAATTGAATGTCAGCACGGAAATGAGGAAAAATAAGATTACACAGGATATCTTTTTATAAAAAATAATAAAGACCATATATTTCATGCATACTATAACATTGTGTGTGTCTGACATATATTCATGCCAAATACTGTTCTGGCTGTGAATATAAAGAGCAAAAAGTAACACAGCCATCCCTATAATTCCCTGGTGGGTGATCTTTTCTATAAATGAGAAACCCTGATCAATCAAAATGCATCCGGGTACAGGGGTATCAGAGTTGTCTTTTTTCTTTCTTTTTTGTTGATGCAGGAGATGGGGATGTAAGTGGTGCTCAAGAAGCTTGGAAAATACAAGAGGCTTGGAAAATACGACCAGCTACGGCTGAGCAGCCAGGTCTGAAGTTAAGTCATAGGCTTCCAAGACGTGGAGCTGCTCATATTCTTCAATACTGGGAGCCATCAGGGTCACTCGAGTGGTGCTGAAAGGCCACTAGGCACACAACCAGCAACTTTCAGGAAGCCAGGTAGACCAGAGATCTCACTCGGGTTGGACACATGCAAGACGTGAACCTTAACCCAATGTTGCACCACTACAGCTTCTTAAGACATGCTTTATCCTGAGCCTCATCTCCAGGTATAAGTACCAAGCTAGCTATTTCTCTAAAAAGGATTTTGTGACTGTAATTCAATTGATGTTAAACTAGATTAACCCTTTATTGCTGACCTAACTTCTGTATATGGATTCTTTAAAAGTTGAAAATTTCTGGCTGAATTATAATTAAAGGAAGTAAAGTGCATCCAAGTTGAAAAGGAAGTGAAACTATCACTATTTGCCAATAAAAGGATAATAAACACAGATAACCCTAATAGCATCATTCAAAACTGCTACACAGAAGTGAATACACTAAAGTAACCAGATACAAATTAAGAAAATAAATGGTGACATTTCTATAAGAAAAAAAATGAATGAAAAGAGAAAGAAATTACCATCCTATTCACATTTGCATCCACACACCCCTAAATAAATTATATAGAAATCACATTAACAAAGGGGATAAAACACGATGCATGAAAAACTCTAAGCCACTATTTAACGAACAACAATGAAGAAATAGTCTATGTCCAAGTAATGGAAGAATCAACATCATTAAAATGACTATCCCTAAATGGCTCGACACATGGCCGTGTCTAGCATAGCTCGTAGGGCCAGTAGACATGTAGGGGAGCTGCACCAGCCAGACTTGGAGTGGGGATAGGCACTCCCATCCCTTCCATCTCCATGCTGCAGCAGGCATGGCTATGAGCAGGCAGCCACCACAATCAGCAAAGCCAGTTAAGTGACAGGCCAGGGACCAAAGCAATAGCACAGCGGGTAGGTAATAGTGTGTTTGCCCCTTGCATGCAGCCAACCTGGGTTCCATCCCTGGCATCCCATATGGTTCCCTGAACACTGCCAAGAGTAATTCCTGAGCAAAGAGCCAGGAGTAACCCCTGAGCATCACCAGTATGACCCAAAAAAGCAAGAGAGAGAGAGAGAGAGAGAGAGAGAGAGAGAGAGAGAGAGAGAGACAGACCAGACCCACAGCTGCGAAGGCATGAGGCTGCTCTGTAGCCACGTAACAGACCTTAGATAAGAATCAAATTTAGGATCAGGTCCTTCCCATGATCTTGCACATATATACACTGTAATGATCATTTTAGGTGCAGCAAACTGGGATGGTTGATGGGGACTGGAGAATGGTAATGTCAGACTAGAACCCACCATTGAATGTACACATAGAGACTTACATGTTAAACCGTAAATATCTGTAGGGGAATCCACAATGTGTAAGACAAGAGAGACAAGTACAGAGACAGAGTTGGAGAGAGAGACAGAGAGACAGAGAGAGAGAAAGCAGGCTGGGGGGGTGAGTGGGAGGTGGGAAGGAGTGTTATGGGAATGGGGCACTGGTGGAGGGATGGGTGCTAGAACACTGTATAATGGAGATCCAATTATGAATGTCTCTGTAATTGTATATCTCATAGTGGTACAATAGCAATTAAAAAATGACCATCCTACCAAAAGGATACACACACACATACACAAACACACAATGTGCAGTGTATCACTGTCTGTCTTCCCTTTGTTCATCGATTTGCTTGAGTGGGCACTAGTAACATCTCCCTTAGTCCTGTCACAAGCAAGTGCAACTCAAGGAAATCTACTTGCTACAGGGACAGGAGGAGCCCGAAACCATTCTTCAGGTTATGGAACTGAGGTCCATAATAGTTACTAGTCTTTGGCATAAAAAGTAAATAAAACACCGTAGCTTGCCAGGCTTTACCGTGTAGGTGGTATAGTCTCAGTAGAAGGCTCTCAACCTGAGCATTTACTGATGAAACTTAAAGGGGGAAGATCAGGTTTTCTCTTAGATGGAGCTCTGAGAAACTATGGAGTCTGGATGTTGAGAATGACTAACTGTATGATGTGTGATTTGTTCTGGCTTCTTACCAGGCTTACTGGTATCAGGTAAAACATGTCTATAATTGTTTACTATGTATAAATGTGAAAGAAATTGGGAAGAACCTTATGCAAAATTCAGTATCCTATAAAAATATCGCCAAGGGACATGTGGGTCTGGCATGGGTGGGTCTCTCTCTTCCGGGACAACTGGCATGGAGGCGGAGGCGTTTTCCTCTCTCCGTCCTCTCCATTCTCTGTTGCGCTTCAACACATTGTGGCAGTCATTTTGGCCTACATGTAGCTGGGGCCTAGCTGGGAACCCAGAGTCCGGCTTTTTCCTGTTCTTGGATTGTATATCAGAACCAGTGTTAGCAAAGCTTTTTAAAACTGCACCGGATTGCTGAGTTTTTCTCCATTCCCTGCTGGCTTCAGGAGGAGGGACCCCTTGAAGAAGCTCAGGAGATGTTAAGCAGTGCCAGAGAATGAACCACCATCAGCTGAAACAGTCTCATGCAAGCCAAGTGCCTGACTTCCCATGCTTGCTCTCAAGCCCGTGAATTGCTTCTTTGTGCAATGTGCTGTTCATGAGAGTTTTATTACAACATGCTGGCCAGACTAAGAGTGGAGTTTTGGGCCCTGCCCTTTTCTCTGCCTCCATGCCAGTTGCCCCGGAAGAGAGAGACCCACCCACGCCAGACTCAGCTAATTTGCAAGCCCGGAAGAGATTCAGACCCATCCACTTCAGAACCACAGCTGCACTGCTCAACCGGCCCCATGTGGAAGCCACCCATGGAGCTGGCCTCCCGGTAACAGGCTCGGCCATCCCTGGCTGAGTCCAACATTGCTCCAAGGGTTTACTCTCATGAGTGGGGGAGAGACCATGCTGGCCGGACTCAGAGTGGAGTGCAGTGTATCAAAATTCCAATAACATTCTTTGAGGATATAGAACATATAGTACTAAAATATAAATGCCCAGGCAATCTCAAAGGGTGATAAAAAGGAAAGATGGGAGGGACTGAATTCCCTAATATACGGTCAGTAGGCAAATAAGAGAATGTTCGTCACTGATGATTCCAACCACAATGACATGGAGATATCACCTCATAACAGTAAAAAATGTTGTATATATAAAAAGGTGAGAAACAATTAAGAGCTAAAGATCCCTAGAAGAAAAGAGATCCCTCATATACTGTTAATATTGTCAAAAACTTTTTAAAAAATGTGATCCAGAAATTTCACTTCTAGATATCTATTCCAAGGACACAAAAAAATATAAAATAAAAAAGAATTATTGAGGCACTATTTAGAATAACCAAGATCACTTGATCACTTGATATCCCGTTATTCATTGATTTGCTCAAACGGGCGCCAGTAATATTTCCATTTGACCCTATCATATGCCAGTATAGTCCGATGGCATCTGGTTGCTTCAGAAATACAAAGAGCCTCAAACCGTTAGTTCAGGGTCTTGACAAGGAAGGCTGACCATCTTGTAGGAGGGCAGTCACATGATCTTTGACATCCCGTGGGATCCAGTCAGTAATGGCTCTAGTGCAGTGGTCATCTCCAAATCGCATTACATGTCCAGCCCATCTGATTTTCAAGCCTTGGCAAATGAGACAGCGTCCCTTGACTCTGGAACAGTGACGGAGGTCGGAACTCTGGATTCCTTCTGTCACTTGAGTGAGGCGTGATATTCCAAGCATAGCTATTTCGATTCCTCTTTTGGGAGACCTGAATAGCATTCTCATCCTGCTTTCATAGGGCCCAGGTCTCTGAGGCGTATGTTAAGGCAGGGAGAATGGTGGAGTTGAAGAGATGTGCCCAGAGCCCGAGGTTCTTTTGTCTTTTTAGCTATTTCTTTGATGCTTTTGCACACATTCCATGCTGCTCTCTTCCTCCTGAGCAGCTCAGGTTTTAGGTCACCCATCATGTTGACTTCTCGACCTAGATAACTGCTGCATTCAGAGATGTTTGTTCCATTGAGAGTGAATGGGGCCTCTGGAACTAGTTCATTTTTCATGAACATAGTTTTGCTGAGATTCAGCCTTGTAGACTTATCTTTCCACATTCTCGGTCAAAGTCAGCCAGCATTTGTGCCGCTTGGCTAATGTTTGGTGTATTAGAACAATGTCATCAGCGAAGCAGAGCTGGTTTAGTTGCCGACCGTCGATCTTCACTCCCATTCCTTCCCATTCTAATTGTCGCATATTGTTTCAAGGGTGGTGCTGAAGAGTTTCGGTGAAAATGTATCACCCTGATGAACCCCGCTTTTGACATTGATGATCACTTCTTTGTAGAATGGTGAGATCCTGGTTGTGAATCAGTAATACAGCTCACAAAGGATCTTGATGTATTGGGGTTGACCACCCTGTTTGGCTAGGGGCTTCGCTTCAGTCTCCACAGAATCAAAGGCTTTCTTTAAATCAATGAACATGAAACAGACATTATTCTTATTATGTCTCACGTGCAGAATATGAGGAAAAATCTGTTGACAGATTAGTGAATAAATAAATTGTGCGTCATGCACACAATGGAATGGAGCTCACCTGTAAAATATAATGAGTCTTGCCCCTTTGATGTGGATAAGCTGGAGGGTTTTATGGTAAGTGAAACAAGTCAGAAGAACTACAAACGAAAGATGATCTCATTCATATCACATAAGTGTATAACTGAAATATGTGTATGAAAACCTAAAGCAAACAATAGATGAGGCCTGGTGAAAATAAACCATTGGATCTGGAAGGAGACAACTGAAGTTACTAAGCATGGGTAAAGGGATAGTGTGCAGGGGGATGGGAGTGGTGGACGGATATTGGCAGTCTGTATTGGGTATGGTGTGGCAACATTTACACATATAAAACATTTACACTCTTAACTTGATCACTTGAATCCCGTTATTCATCGAATTGCTCAAGCGGGTGCCAGTAACATTTCCATTGGACCCTATCATGTGCCAGTGTAGCCCAATAGCATCCAGTTGCTTGAGGAATACGAAGAGCCTCAAACGGTTTCTTCAGGGTCTTGACAAGGAAGGCTGACCATCTTGTAGGTGGGCGGCCACGTGATCTTTTGACATCCCGTGGGATCCAGTCAGTAATGGCTCTAGTCCAGTCTCCAAATCGCATTACATGTCCAGCCCATCTGATTTTTGATGCCTTGGCAAACGAGACAGTGTCCCTGATTCTGTAATAGCGATGGAGGTCGGAACTCTGGATTCCTTCTGTCACTTGAGTGAGGCGTGATATTCCAAGCATAGCTCTTTCGATTCCTCTCTGGGAGACTGAATAGCATTCTCATCCTGCTTTCATAGGGCCCAGGTCTCTGAGGCATATGTTAAGGCCGGGAGAACGGTGGAGTCAAAGAGATGTGCCTGGAGCTGGAGGTTTTTGTCCTTTTAGTTATTTCTTCGATGCCTTTGAAGGCAATCCATGCCGCTCTCTTCCTCCTGTGCAGCTCAGGTTTTAGGTCGTTCATCATGTTGAGTTCTTGACCTAGGTACACATAACTGCTGCATTCAGAGATGTTTGTTCCATTGAGAGTGAATGGGGCCTCTGGAACTAGTTCATTCTTCATAAACATAGTTTTCTTTAGATTCAGCTGTAGACCTATCTTTCCACATTCTCGGTCAAAGTCAGCCAGCATTTGTGCCGCTAGGCTAATGTTTGGTGTTATTAGAATGATGTCATCAGCGAAGCGGGAGGTGGTGTAGTTGCCGACCATCTATCTTCACTCCCATTCCTTCCCATTCTAATTGTTGCATGATGTTCTTGAGGGTGGCGCTGAAGAGTTTTGGTGAAATGGTATCACCCTGTTGAACCCCTCTTTTCACATTAATGATCACTTCTTTGTAGAATGGTGAGATCCTGGTGGTGAATCCGTAATACAGCTCACGAAGGATCTTGATGTATTGGGTTTGAACACCCTGTTTGGCTAGGGCTTCGATGACTGCTTCAGTCTCCACAGAATCAAAGGCTTTCTGTAAAACAATGAACCTGAGACAGAGCGGCATCTTGTACACCCTCCTGTCCTTCGCTCCTGTCCATCTCGCACCACCCGCCTGTCCTTCGCCAACTATAAGACCAAGATGGTTGCCCTCAGATGCCCTGAAGGATCTATCACATCTTCTTGAAAGGCAATGGAGAAGATTACCCAGGACTTCTACTCAAATCTCTTTGATACCCACATCCACCTGCCCACATACCTAATTCCACAGGATAGATATGTCATTCCCAACGTTCTCCCTTCTGAAATCGGACATGCCATCTTGTCAGTAAAGAAGGCAACAGCAGCAGGCCCAGACAAAGTCAGACCCAAACACCTCAAGAATCTGCCGTCAGTACTCATTAATACACTAGCTCGGCTCTTCACACGCTACCTGTCCGAATGCAAGGTGCCCTCCCAATGGAAAACCAGCAGGACAGTTCTACTGTTCAAGAAGGGAATCATTCACGACATCGGCAACTATCGCTCCATCTGCCTGTTGTCCGTCATTTACAAGCTGTTTACACGAGTCATCCTGAACAGGATTAGCAGAACACTAGATGAAGGACAACCATGCGAGCAAGCAGGCTTCCAGAAAGGATTTAGCACAATCGACCATATCCACACAGTAACCAAGCTCATTTACACTCTTAAAAAAAATCAATGTTTCATCAATTTGGGTGGCAGGGTAGACACATTCAGCGATGTTCAGGGGTTATTCCTGACTCTATGCTCAGGAATTACCCCTGACAGTGCTCAGTGAACTATATGGGATGCAGGAATCAAACCTGTGTCTGTTACCTGCTAGAAAAGGCCCTATCTGCTATACTATTCTGCAGTCCTTGTAGTATCAATTTTTAAAAAGCATGTTTGAATGAGAAATAAAAATAGGTTCTTGGGGCCAGGAGATAGTACAATGGGTAGACCAAGGTCAATACCTGGCATCACCTTGTTCCTCAAGTATTGCTGTACTGAGCCCTGGAGCTCCTGAAGCTCTTCTTCATGTGGCCTTGGAAGGTCTGTGCACCATTGGTAGTCATTGGACTGGAAGGCCCCAACAGCACCACATCTTTGGGCCCTTTGAATTAAACTACTGGTCAGGAATATCAAGAGAATTGCTGATGTGTTCCCAAGACCTGCAGAGAGATAGTACAGTAGGCAGGGTGCTTGTCTTCCCTGCAGCAAACCCAGCTAGCATCTGTTGCACCCCACATGAGCCTCACCCCCGAAAAAAAAAAACAAATAACCGCAAGAAATTGTAGGGTGTAAAAATTTGCCATCTTAATAAAGAATTCATCTCCAGCCTTCCCCACAAGAACCAACAAGAAAGTAGGTAGATTCTTCAGTCCTATTGCTATGGTAATAGAGTACCACAAAAGATTGGCACCAATTGAACTGTTGTTGGGTTCTGAGCTGCTAGCCTTAGGGTCCAGCACTTTCCAGCCCTAAGGCCCTAAGGGCAGGACCCAGAAATGTGAGTGAGGCAGAATGTGCCTGGTCCTCTGACCTCTGATCACAGGAATACATAAATCAATGATCATTACCTTGCAAATGTTACCTTGCAAATGCTAAATCAGTGATTGTCATTGTTTCAAAGATTGTTATCTTTTACAATGGCCCAGGAGCTTACAAATGCCCTGTCTTGTGTGCTGGTACCCCTCCACCCCAAATTTTGTATAAAAGCCTTAAACTGTGTTCAGTAAAGAGAGTGCTGCTATCCAGAACTCCCCACTGCATCGGTGTCCTTTTTTTCCTTTCTTTTCTCAGCAGCAGCGGCAAGTCAGAGTTTCTCCCAAGTCCATCCCTCTCTTTTTCCGCAGGGGTAAAGTCCGGCAAGATCTAGGTCTTCCTCATTTGTACTGGGGGCTGCTGGCCAGGGCCCCTGACAAAATGTAGCTCTAGAGTATGAAGTCGAAGTTCTAGAGTATGAAATCCAAGTGACTACAACTCAGTTTAGAATCATGAGCAAAATCTGTGGAGTAAACTTGAGTAAAACTCAGTTTTAGAATCTGTAGTGACCTGTCTGGATTCTTCCTAAATTTGTAATAATGACCATACAATCTTGATTACTCAAGTCTCAGCTTTGCTAATAATCTATATTTTCATTATGTACATGATATGTTATTGTATGTGCATGTATATGTATGTACACAGATAAAGATAGATATTTATACGGATACCATGCCTGTTTAAAATGTTATTTTTAGAACACTAGCATTTATTATAACACCAACTAGTTCTAAAAGAAAAAATGTTCTTATAAATGGAAAGTTCTTTACAGTCAGTCATGGGTATGAGAATTCAGGAATGAGATTTCAGGATGGAAATACACTTTTGTAGGAGAAAAAATAAGAGTAAAGATTAGCAGTTTCTTGAAGCAATAGGTAGATTTGGGATACAACTTAGAGACCATATGAAAGGAGAGTTAAAACAGGGGGTACACAGAGACCAAACAAGACTCTGGATAGTACTGAAAAATGACAAACCTAGTCTTGTATACAGAAACTTAGTTTGGGATGATCAAGCGCTCAAGAGGGAGGAGAGGGTTGAACGCAGACTATAGGTGGCAGAGAGACGGTGGTGGAAGAAAAGGGCACTTTGGTGTTAGGGGGAAGGAAGCAAATTTGTACATCAAACCATAATCTTTAACAGTATTGCATCTATGATACATAAACTATAATAAAAATTTTAAAAGAAAACAGGAATAGTGAAAAGCTGGCAGTCAAACCAATGCGAATTTAAAGTAAATGTTAAATTTAAAGTAAAGTAACTAAAAAATTGCTAACAAGTTCTTTCTTATGCTTCCCTATAAAATGTTGAGTAGAATCCAGCTTTCATTGCCACAATATACGTTTAGTAATTACCTCTGACTGTTAATAATATGGCTGCACTTTTTAAAATATGTATATTCATTCCTGTTTTTTGTTTACCCCACAGAACAAATATTGCATTAATAATCATTAAGTATAATAATCATCATTTATTGGGACTGACTGATTTTTCTGTGGGTCTAGTGAAGTACTGAGTGATGTTTTATGAGTGGTTTAAGAATTCAAATACGACTTATGTTTAGTTATCACATGTGACTGACGATTGTTCATGAAAATCAAATGACCTGCCTTACTTCACTTTCGACTGAGTCCTAATTATTATTATCAATTGTTATCCCATTTAAGCAGCAGAAAACAAAACTGAATGTGCTAGTTGTTAATGTATTCAGACGACAGTATAGGAAGGAGGTTGGAAAAGTTTAATTTTGGACTGAAGTATTAACTTGAAACTCTTGGAACCGTAAACTCCTAAGCCTATGACAAACCTCTGAATAAGAAATTCTGAACATGGACCCAGAAAAGCTTGTCTGTTCTCTCTGAGTTATTTTAAAGCATGGTCAACTGGTTTAGATGATGGCCACTGCTATGGATCATTGTTATTACCTGCTACTGAACACAGCCCACTAAGAATATTATAAACTTATACGTGCCTATCAGAATCTGCATATTTTTACTGTATGTCAATTGTGTTGAACCCTTGAACTATTCTACTTCCATTGGGAGAATACTGTCTTATGAAATGTATCTTTATTATACTGTGAAAAGCAATTTCTTTTCAAAAGTCAATTTAAAAAATTATAAGATCCAGGGATTGGTGTAATAGTACTGTGGTAGGGAATTTACCTTTGCATGTGGCAGATCCCTAGCATCCCATGTGGTCCCTGAAGATCACCAGGAATTGATCCTAGATGCAGTGCCAGGACTATGCCCTGAGCATTATTGGATATGCTGTCCCCAGATTATAATATTCAGAATATATGTGAGCCATTGAGATCACAAGGAAATATTATTGTCTTCTCTATATATGTGCAAACAAATAACTTTCAAGACTTTCCTTCAGCAAACCCATGCATAAATAACATGAGAATTCCAAAATCATTTCACATATTCATTGGCACAAATTGATTGCTTTACTTCCTCAAAGACAGATACTACTGAAATAAATATATTCTACAGGAACTTACAGCAGCTCTTATCAACCAAGTATCATATGAACCCATTAATGTTAACAAAATATGGCAGAAGATAAAATGTGTACAGAACATAAATGTTTAATCACCACATTGAGTTTGAATAATTAATGGAATGATATCCTTTAGTGAAGAGCCCTATATCTACAAAATATAGTAGATTAAAGCAGTTCTATCTCAACATTTAAGCCAGAGAAGCATGTATTTTCTGCACATGAACTATACGCCTGAGCAATGACTTGAACAAATGTTTCATAATAATAAAATGGCTTTTAAATGTGAATTGGTCTCATAAGATAGAAGGATTTCCCCTAACCAATACAATTTATTCTGAGTAAGATTAGCAAAGACAATTTTTGAAGCAATAATATTCATTACCTCCACATTTTATAATATTGCTACTTCAGTGTATGTGAAGTGGCCCAGTGTGTTTAGACTGAACTTTTATCATGTCTAAACAGCTTAACTGATAGTTACTTGATAACTCTTTTATGAAGCAGTTTTTTAATAATGCTTTCATATTTCTGGTTTATGATGCCATTAAAGTCATCATTTGTCACATTAGTAATAGAGAGATTCTTAAAATATCCCTAGCAGCAATTCAGGATGGCTTTTAATGTCAGCATAAATTCTTGTATTACTAAACTAGCTATTTGAAATATTAACAGTGGTGTTTGTAATTTAAAATATATACAACAACTTCAGTACATAACACAGTTCCCTAGTTTAGGTAAAGCTAGTCAAAACCCTAAAGAAATAGATTAAAGAAGGCTGACTTGACCTAAATCTTGTGAAATGAGTTAAGATTAAAAAATCAAAAAGGTGGAAAAAAAAGAAGAAAGTCCTATGGGCTGTAATGGATCTAATAATTTTATAGTATATAACCATTTATACTCCATAAATAAAAAAACATTTAAATGAGAGCTGATCAGGCACAGAAAGGAGAGTAAGTGAAGGAATCCAGGTTATCCAAAATTCTATTTTAGAGCAAATATATTAGAGCAAAATACTTTATCAATATAGTTTATAATAATTTTTAGTAGTTGAAACTTTAGATGACAATGATGCAGATGGGCCTCCCAGGTGGCTTATGTGAGGCTGGAAGGGGAAAGAGATGGTCGCTTTCTCCCCAGCTGTCTCTGCTGCCCAGGACCCTCTGGGCAGGCTCAGTCCTTAGGCATGGGAGTTGATCCCGACCACCCGAGATTTCTGGGGAGCCACGGTAGCAGGCTGGAGCAAGGAATTGCTCTTTGCAGAAAAGGAAAGTCAGTCCTAGGTCTTACCCAGGGTTGCCTCAGGGTTCTTGTCTCACAGGGTTCTTGTTCTTCCTCACAGAAAAGAATTTTCAGGAGTCAATGAGCAGTGAAGCAAGACAGGTTTTATTAAGGAGGTTTTAAGAAAGGGAAGGAGGAGGGAAAGTGAGAGAGAGAGAGAGAGTACACATCTCAAGAGGGGAGATGAGGGCAACACACGTGCTTGGGCACCACATGTGCTTGGCCACATGGGCTCAGGCAGCATGTGTGCCAGGCAGCATGTGCGCGCCGTCCTTTGGTCAGGACGGCTTTTATGGATTTCTCCCCAAGATACTCCCATATAGGGAGTCAACCTAGGTTGCTTGGGCCATTGCCAAGGGGAGAAGTCTTTGGGAGTGGTCTTCTTTGAAAATCTCCTTTCTTGACCTCAGACCCTGCTGGATCTTTTGGCCTGGAATGTAGCCGGATTAAGGGCTGCTCAGAGAAAGGTTGACCCAGCTCCCTCAGGGTTTGTTGTTGGTTAATGAGTCTTATCAAGTCTTGGTCCCTGGTTCCAAAAGGTGACTTTGGACAGCCTTAGGGGAAGAATTCATTGCCTTGAGGGAACCTCCTGTCTGCCTGCCTACATCAAGAAGATAATTTTGTGCTCACTCACATCAAGTTCAGATGTTGGTCATTTTTCTAGAGAAATAGAAAGAAAGGTCTAGAGCTCTAAAATTAGACCAGAGCAATTGGTTTTCTACATCAAATATGTGTATGTATGCATGTATATCTACATATATATATGTGTGACGCTACTCTCTCACGGCCCACCTCAGGGCCGGGGGCCAGCCCCCCGCCACCCCGAGAGCCAACAAGCCAACACCCACCACAGAGGACCTCCAATCCACACCGACACCCCTCACAGAACCACCCAGGACCAGCCACAAGCCCGGACCACCAGTCTTTTAACCGCCCAGAGCCTCCAATAAAATGACCCACCACTCATAGGACCCCATTTCCACACCGACTCCTCCCAAGAACCACAGACCAGCACAAGCTGGTAGCGTTCTTCAATAAATGTGTTTAATGACCACAAGAGTATGCTACCCAACAAGCCTGCAAGCTACGTCGATGATAGCCAAATACCAGAAATTATAACCTCATCCCATGACCTGATGGAATGGTTTGAGGCTCTAGTCCTGAGCAAGCAGGTTCCCTTGGGCTCTACTGCATGAGAGGTCATATGGAGATGTACGGGCCAGCCGACAAATCGAAGATAAACGGAAGACAGGACAGTGATACAGTAATGTGTATATATGTGTATATATGTTTATGTATTGTATATATGTGTATATGTACGTATATACATACATACACACATATACACACATATATACATTACATGTATTATAATATATGGGTTTTATATTATATGCATGGGTTATATTAAAGTGTGTGTGTATATATATAATACTTATGTATATTTTATATATATAAATAATATATGGGTTAGGATGAGTCCCCTGTTGTGTTTAGGGACCATGACTGTCCCTCAGACTAATGGACAAAGTAGGGAGCCCATAGCCTTGCTTATAATCAGTGGCTGTTTAATTCAAGTCAAGTCTGCTAGTTATAGAAACATCATGAAGAGTTGGGGGTTGGGGATTACAGAGAGGTGATAGAGCTTTGATCCTAAAACAGTGAAGAGTTGTAAAAGCCCCTTTCTTCCTAGCACAATCTGCTAAGCTACCTACCCGCTTGCCTAAAGACCTGTTTTGGGGCTATAGATCTGCCCAGGACAAAAGCAAAATTCCAGCTAAGGGCATATTGTTTCCTCCTTTCCTTTGCTGCTAAACAGTCATATTACATTTACTTCTTAATAATATTTCTAGTCATTTTTATAAACACAGTAAGAGATATATGATATAATATGTCATATATGTATGCATACATATCAAATATTAGTGTATAAATTATATATGCATATATGAAATATGTATACATATACAAATATATGTATACATACATGCATATATGTTGTATATATATGAAGCAATCAGATCACACTATAAGTTTTTTTACAGAAACAAAAAGGAATGTTAATGAGTTCTACTGCTAGGCTATGTTGGAATGACTTCAGAATTCTATCACTTCAATGTTCCGATAGAAAAGAAGGTATTTGGAGTTTATGTATCTGTGTGTGTCTGTCAGTTTATATGTGTGGGTAATTTATTTTCACTAAATTGAGACTCTGTCCCTTACAATGCTTTTAATATTGTTTCTCACGCACATAACTCCAGTACCCCACCCATCACAAGTGTACCCACCTCTTCTCCTAAAGACCCCAACACTAACCCCTGTCAGCATGACCCATTCAATTCAAATATGTGGAACTGTTCTTCTGATCTGCTGTCTTTGACCTTTCCTTACAATTTTTCTTGAATTATGTGCATGAGAAAATTTCTAATTCATTATTACCTGTCCATATAAGAATACTAATTGAAGACTTAGTTTGTTAAATAATTTTAATAATTCTTACAATATAGTTTTTTAAAAATTTTCATTAAATATGATTTTAAAAGTAATAAGTAAAAACTGTACTTTTTACTGCCATAATGATACTTGACTTCTATGGTTACTATTTTTTGGCAAAAAGAAAATGTCCAGGGGCGATAGTCCAGTGGGTAGGGATTTTGCCTTGCACGCAGCCCACCCGGGCTTGAGTCCCCAGCATCCCACATGGTCCCCCAAGCACTGCCAGGAATAATTCCTGAGTGCAGAGCCAGGACTAACTCCTGAGCTTTGTTGGGTGTACCCAAAAATAAAAAAAAAAATTTTAAAAAGAAAATGTTCATATTTTTTTAATTTCTATTTTTATTAAATATTTTATTATACCACTGTGAGATATATACAATTACAATGTTGTTCATGTTAAGAGGTTTCGGTCACATAGTGTTCCATCACCCCGCCCTCCACCGGTGCCCATTTTAACATATATGAATAAATGTTGAAAGGGCTAAAATGTTCATATTTGACTTTCAAGCTTTTTAATCGTCTAATAAAAATTTAAGCTGATGCCCTTGTATGTACATATGTGTAGATAGATTCGCATCTACATGGCCTTTTACTCTGCAGGGAAGAAATTGACATGAACAAGATTTGATATCTTTATAAAAACAAACAATAGCATGTGTTCTCTATATATGTAGATACAATAGCATTCACACTCTGTACATGTAAATAAAAAGCAAAAAATTGATTAAGCTAAAAACTTGTGAATGGAGGATAGTAGATCACGTAAGGCACTTGAGTGGCACTTATGTGACCCAGGTTCAATCCCCAGCATCCCATATGGTCCTCAGAACCTGCCAGAGTGATTCTGAGCACAGAGCCAGGAGTAAATCCTGAGCACATCCAGATGTGACCCCAAAGAAGAAAAAAATTAAAAGTAATAAAAACTTGTGATGAGTATGGCTGATATATCAAATGAAAACTAACTTAACACAATATAAATTATTACTGAAAAGTTTTCCAGGTCATAAATCTAACATGACTCTTATTGGACAATTAATGAATTGCTGCAGTCATTTTAGAGGGTTTAGAACAAAACTGCCTTCTTCTCTCTCCAACTTCTACCATTGCTGCTGATCCTGGACTTGTGGCCCGTGTACCCACTTTTGAGCCAACAAGTCACAACTTTCTGTCCCATCTACCCTCACATTCTCTCTGACAACAGTAAAAAAATGTTTTCCACCTTTTAGGACTCCTGTGATAGGCTGAGAGAATCCAGAAACACAAGATGATCTGTCACTTAATAGCTTTAACCTGAATCTCACTAACAGCAGTTCAAGAGCTGCTTAAGCCCCCAACTGTGCTAGGAGTCACATAGGCCCGGGTTATACCCAGCAGTTCTCAGGGGTCTCCATGGATACACTCTGAGATGCCAGAACAGAGTTTCCTGGGACTCAAAGAAGGGGCAGCTGCTTAGCCCCTGTGCTGTCTCTTGGGGGTGAAGGTGGGATAGATTCTGCATACTTTCAAAGAAGGAAGCTATGCCTTCCTTTTTTTTCTTCCTTTTTGCATTTTTTTTTTGTCTCCAGGCTGCAATGTCTATGCTCAGGGCTCACTACAGGCTCTGCACTCTGGGATCACTCCTAGTGGGCTCGTAAATCCTTACAGAATGCCAGGGATTGACCACATATAAGGCAAGTGTACTGTCTTGCTGTGCTATCTCTGCCACACCAAAAAGCTACTTAATGAAAAAAAATACTAAAGTTACAGCATTAACTTTATATCCCAATTAATATCCCATCTTAATTACTAATAAAACAGTCTATATTGCCACTGAAGTTAATCTGTCTTCATTTAAAAACATATTTTCTGTTCAATTGTGGCTTGATAATTAAAACACTGTATCCAGGGACCATCTTCCTTCTAAATAAGTTGTTTTTGTCTGTAGTGAAGTCATTAAGTTGGATTAATTGAGTAAGAGTGGTACAATAATCTGTGAATGATTTCTAGCTCATTGCTGAACGTTGAGAAACTATTTTCCAATGTCTTTAAAGTAACAAATAAAATTAAATTTCAGAGTTGGGTGTTGTATAGTCTCTGATTCACTGATCACAGGGCAGTAACTGTTGAGCACATAGTTCCGGGGGAGTAGTGAGTAAACTAATGAGTCAATATATATTCGAAGATGGTTTTTAAAATTTGTATTTTACTGTGGTTTGGGTAGATAACTTAAAATAGTGTTAATACCAATGTCTTTGATGTACAAAGATATTGTATCTTCAACACAAAAAATGAGGAATACTAATTTTTTAAGTGGGACAGAAAAGTAACATATGATTTGAATATTTGACAGTAGTTAAATTTGTAAAGAGTGATGGATATTTTTCTGTTGTCTCTTACCTAAAGGTCAGGTGCTCCAGTGGACATTACTGATCCTCTGACATTGATCCTGTTCATATTTTCTATTATTCACATGTGTTCTAATGAAAAGATCAGGACACCTTATGGGGATTTAGAAGTAATAAATCAAATAAATATAATCTAATCCAATTTATTTTTCCTTCTAGTTTTCTTATATTAAATGAAATAGGGATCATGCTCTTCCTTGATTAATAGAGAGAAAGGAGAGAGAGAAAACCCTCTATTGATCAGAAAGCATGACAGAAAGTGTTGGACTACATGCCCTGGTCACAGCTCCCCAGAGCCTCTGCATCTTGCCTGCAGCTATCTTCAGCAGGTCACATACAAGATAGGGGGCAGGAAAACAGTTTGGATCTGTGACTCTATGTGGCTGAATATTTTTACTATGTATTTTATGTTAGCTGGTATAAATATTTCTTCTCATTCTCCCTCATTTTCCCATGATCATCATGGGCCTGAACAACCCTTACCAGTATCTATCTGACTGCCTTGGATCTTTTAAATAATATAGCCATAATTAAATCAGAGAGAAATGCTGTTTACCTCCTGGCAAGTGAGCATATCTCTTAATTCTAAAGACTAGCAACCAAAACAACCCTGAAGATAAGGTTCTCATGGAACTTTGGAGAAATACATATCTGACTGTAGAATATCCATGGTATAGATACATGCCTTTTTGTATTAATCCTGAGATGTATTTCATCTCATATGCCCTTCCCCATCTCTTCACAGAGTCTTCAGGGAAGCTCCAGAGACAGATCTAGGTTAGGGCAAAATTAGCATTTCTGTGGAGTAGGCCAGGTGAGCTCACTAGGTTCACAAACCAGAACCTGATGGTATTGGCCTTGACTGAGGCCCATTATGGGCTGGTCAGGCAAATAGAGATGTAAAAGAAGCTGCCTTCTTCCTTTCGCTCTCTCTGCTGGCTAGGTTCTCTGCCCTTTTGTATTCCTTCCTGCTTGCTGTTTGGACCCAAGCACATGGTTCAGAGTGTAGCAGCCATCTTGGCTTTGGGATTAAAACCCACAATGTGGCATGGACCCAGCTAGGAACTGAAAGTTTGGGTTTTTTTTCCTGATATTGGATTGTAATGCCAGAACTTGTGTGAGTAAAAGCCTTTGGAATTTTGCTGGATTCGAAAGTCTTTGCCTATTCACTGGCCACCAACCCCTGGGTCAGAAGGGGACCCTATCCTGCTCCCGATAGTGTTGGGAAACACAGCTGCACCCCAGTTCAGCTGAAACTTTCTGAAATCTATTGAGCATAACTGACTTTAAAAAGCAATGACTACTAGGGGTGGTATAGATGACGATGTTTACCGTGCATGTAGCTGACCTGCATTTGATCCTTGGCACAAAATATGGTCTCTTGAGCACTACCAGGAATAATCCCTGAATAATTCCTGAGGAACCATGTCAGGAATAATCCCTGAGAAATTATCTCTGAAGCCATGGAATTCTACAAGAGAGAGATTTTGAGACTGAAACAGTTTTGTGCCAAGACTAGAAAACGCTCATTTGGTTTTACTTTTTTTTTTCCTTTTGACTTCTCAAATTCCATCTATCCAGTGTGCCCTATTTTCACAGTCTGGCTCCTTTTTGGGGGTCTCTCTTTGCCCATTGGAATTTGAACACCCAAAGGTATTCCTAAATGTTGACTTAATTTATAGCACAAGTATATGGGAGAAATGAGAGTTGACTGTTCTTGTTTGAGATGCAGACTGTCTTGAAGATGATTATTATATATGTAAATTCTACCTTACCTTTTCTTAGCCTCTTCCAAGTTGCCCTACTAAAAAGGTCATACAGTGAGACCTGTAGGAGCAGAGGAGCAGGGACTGCCCATGCGGTAGCCCCTGGGTACTGAAGTGAAAGGAAGGAGAGTGAGATTCATGTCTCATCTCTGTTCGGTTAATAAAGAAAAATGGGGGGGCAGCGGGGGTTAGGAAAAAAAAAGCATTGGCTACTCAAGTGGATCAGTTACATCCAAAACACAGATTTTCTGATTCTCCAACTCTGCTTCGTCCCTTATTTATTGATTGTTTCTGTGATTTACATTATTGTTAGTGATGGTTTACCGAGCACATAATTTCAACACCACGCTCATCACCAGTGGACCCACCTCCTCCCTTCAAGAACGCTGCCTTTCTTGTATCCCTTGACTTATAACTCTTATAACTCAGATATCACCTATCCCTTAGACTTAGGAAGAACAAAGTTTTGTACAAGTGGAATTACACTTTACCAGGTTACTTAAGGAAACCGAGGGCATAAATACCTTGCAGAACTCTTTGCTTGTACCAGCTGATTTCACTGCTGTAGTTAAACTGATGTGGCCTTTTTCTTACTCAATAACTGATTTGAAGGTTTTTCTTAATTATATTCAGAACGAATAACATGCCACTTCAGTATTGGATTGTCTGCAGAATGAATATGAATAGTTACTTTAATACTGTACCCAATGTGATTAATTTATATCCTCATTCAATGTGAAGGTCTATCAATATATTAAGCACTTGATGAAATACAGCAGCAGGGCTCATTCTCTGGTTTTTACTATCAACTGATAATTAAATAATGAAAGTGTCATAATAAGGAAGCAGTTATAAAGAAGTGAAATAATTTTTGGTTAAGAGCATGGAGAAACGAGGAATGAACTCTAGTTAGAAAAATTAAGAATATATTTGTTATTCTTTGATGAAATTAAAAGCACCCAATAAGAGCCAGAAAAGAATATTAGCTAAATAAACAAGCAAATAAATGTTCTGAGCTAAGCATTAGGCATGATGCTTAATGATCATATATGGAAACTCTAGACTCTTCATAATATTTAATATCTCATGACTCAAGGAACTAAAGGCTGAATAAAGCTCAAATGGTAGATGAAAATATGCCTGTCATTTGTGGGACCCCAAGTTCAGTCTTTGAGGTTGGCACTTGGCACCACCAGGCTGGTCGATTGGGCCTAAATATCTCACTACTATGCCCAAATCACCACATTTCTCGCCAGCACTCAGTGTCTAGCATGACCCGAAGTGAACTGCAGGCCCCTCACTGCACTAGGTTGCCCCTTCTCAAAATTAAAAAAAGTGGAATCCACACCTGTAGCTAATCAATGTAGACTGTTGCAGTACACTCCCAGCCCAGAGCCTCTGTTTCTGGCCTGGAGATGCCTCCTGCAGGTCACTTTGTAGATAGGAGGAGGACAGTTTGAATTTGGCAGCTCATCTGACCGTGTATCCTATACTGGTTGGTATAAATATTCTCTCATGCTGACACAATCATTGTGGGCTTAGCTAGATCTTACTGCTCTATCTGCCTGGCCACGTTAGATCTCTAAGTAATTAGACCAGAGAGAAATGTTGTTTGCCTCCAAGCAAGCAAGCATGACTCTCTGATAACTCAAAAGCTGATATACAGAACAACCATAAAGTAAAGATGAGACTTTCTTGATGGCTTGGAGAAATATTTAACTGGCTATAGAATATTCTTTGGTACAGATGCATGCCTTTGTATTCTGAGATACAGTTCATCTCAGAGACCACTCCTGTACTCTACCCTGCAGAGCCATTTCCAAGGCAGATCTTTTTTTTTAATTAATACTTTATTATACCACCGTGAGATATACAATTACAACGTTATTCATGTTTGGAGGTTTCGGTCACATAGTGTTCCAACACCCGCCCTCAACCAGTGCCCATATTCCACCACCAATGTTCCCAATTCCCTCCTCCCTCCCATAGCCTGCCTAAATGGCAGGTTCTTTATCTCTTTTCTTTCTCCCTCTCTCTCCCTTCCTTCTCCTACACATTGTGGGTTGCACTACATACACTTGGAAGCCATCATGTGCATTTTTTTTGCCTGTATTTAATGTTCAGTTCTATGTTGGTATCAGCCCTTTTGACATTTATTCACACATGTTCCCTTCTCTGTATTACCCAACCTCTGACTCCCTCATGTTTGCGGTAATTTCCACTTTTGGTAAGATCACCTGATATATTTATGTCATGTAAATAAATGTAGTCATTCTATGTCTCTCTCTTTCCTTCTGACTAATTTCACTCAACATGATCCTTTCCATGTCCATCCATTTATAGGCAAATTTCATAACTTCATTTTTCCTGACAGCTGCATAGTATTCCATTGTGTAGATGTACCACAGTTTCTTTATCCAGTCATCAGTTCTCGGGCATACTGGTTGTTTTCAGGTTCTGGCTATTGTAAATAGTGCTGCTATGAAAATAAAAGTGTGGATTGTGTTCCTGCAGTGTGTTTTTGGCTTCCCAGGGTATATTCCCAGGAGTGGTATGGCTGGGTCAAAAGGGAGCTCAATTTCTAGTCTTTGGAGGAATGACCATATTGTTTTCCAGAAAGGTTGTACAAGTTGACATTCCCACCAACAATGTATGAGAGTCCCCTTTTCCCCACATCCACTCCAGCACTTGTTACTTTTACCTTTTTGAATATGGGCCATTCTCTGTGGTGTGAGGTGATATCTCATTGTTGTTTTGATTTGCATCTCTCTGATGATTAGTGATGATGAGCATTTTTTCATGTGCCTTTTGGCCATTCGAATTTCTTCCTTGTCAAAGTTTCTGTTCATCTCTTCTCCCCATTTTTTTATGGGGTTGGCTGTTTTCTTCTTATATAGCTGTACCAGTGCCTGATATAACCTGGATATTAACCCCTTATCAGATGGGTATTGGGTGAATATTCTTTCCCATTCTGTGGACTGCCTTTCTATCTTAGTCACTGTTTCTTTTGAGGTGCAGAAGCTCTTTAGTTTCATGTAGTCCCAAATGTTTATGTTTTCTTCTAGTTGCTTTGTTAATGGTGTTTCACCTTTGAAGATGTCTTTAGCTTCAATGTCGTGGAGGGTTTTTCCTATATTTTTTCAACTTACTTTATGGATTCAGGTCTGTATTGAGATCGTTAATCCATTTTGATCTGATTTTTGTGCAAGGTGTTAGACACAGGTCCAAATTCATATTTTTACATGTAGCTGTCCAGTTTTCCCAGCACCACTTGTTGAAGAGGCTTTCCTTACTCCAGTTTGGACTCTTTTGCACCTAGGCCTCCAAAGCAGAGTAACAGCTACTGAAGAAACAATTAGTGATCTCAAGACGAGGTTCAGAGATTCTGTAGACAACACCAGAAGATGGAGAAAAGACTCACAATCAACGAACAGACTACCAGAGAAAATCGGGATGAAGCCAAAAGGAACAACATACGCATCATTGGGGTCCCAGAAGGACAAGAAGAAAACCCTGATGAAGAAGAAACTGTCAAAGCCATCATCACTGAGAAGTTCCCTGAACTGAAGAAAGCATGCTCTCAGATACAGGAGGCCCGTAGGATACCAGCTAAAAGAAACCCCAATAAGAATACTCCAAGACACTTCCTTATTAAAATGACAAAAATGATAGACAGAGATAGAATACTGAAAGCAGCAAGATCAAAGAAAGAAATCACATACAAAGGAGTATCCCTGAGATTTACAGCTGACTTCTCAGATGAAACACTCCAAGACCGAAAACAATGGTGGGATATTGTGAAAAGACTCAATGAACTGCAGGCTTCACCAAGAATTCTTTACCCAGCTAAACTTACTTTCAGATGTGAAGGAAAGATACACAACTTCATGGATAAACAACAGCTCTGGAAATTCATAGACTCAAAACCAACATTAAAAGAAGGAGTTAAGGGTCTATTGTAAAATAAGGCAACCCAAAACCACAACAAATTTAAACAGGAAGATGGCACAAAATCCAATGACAATAATCTCTCTCAACGTCAATGGTCTAAATGCACCAATTAAGAGACATAGGGTGGCAAAATGGATTAAAAAACTGAATCCAACATTCTGCTGCCTACAAGAAACACATCTGAATAATCAGAGCAAACACAGACTCAAAGTCAAAGACTGGAAGATTATTCTCCACGCAAACAACTCCTCCAAAAAAGGTGGGTGTGGCCATACTCGTGTCTGACAATATAGACTTCCAGGCTGAAAAAGGTTAAAAGGGACAATGAAGGCCATTTCTTAATAATTAAGGGGTATGTATACCAGGAAGAAATCACACTACTAAACATATATGTGCCAAACAAGGGGCCAGCAAAATACTTAAAACGACTATTAATAGACCTCAAAGGAGACATTAACAGGAGCACAATAATAGTCGGAGACTTCAACACTGTCTTATCGACTATAGATAGATTGACGAGGCTGAAACTCACCTGGGAAATACTGAACCTGAAGGAAGAAATAGAAGAAAGAGAGCTGATTAATATATACAGGGCTTTTCATCCCTAAAAAGCTGAATACACATTTTTTTCCAGTGCACATGGAACATTCTCCAAGATAGACCACATACTGAGCCACAAAGCATACCTCAACAAAATAAAAAAGATAGAAATTGTGTCGACTATCTTTTCAGATCATGATGCACTGAAAATAGTAGTTAACCATATTTGGGTTTTGGTCAAACAGTGTTCCAGCACCCATCCCTCCACCAGTGCCCATTTCCCACCACCAACGTCCCCGGTTCCCTCCCCCTCCCCCAGCCAGCCTCCATGGCAGGTTCTTTATTTCTGTCCCTCTCTCTCTTTCTCTTTTCCTTCCCTTCAAGACTATGGATTACAGAACATACATTAAAGAATTGTCATGTGTATCTTTTGCCTCTATTTAATGCTCAGTTCTAGGTTGGCATTAGTACCCTTGACAAATGTTAGCACACTGTTCCATTTTCTGTCTTACCTAGCCTCTGACTCCCACACGTTTGTGATAATTTCCACCTTCATCAAGACCTCCTGATATATGTTTCATTTGACATTTGGATATTGGTTCACTTCTATCCCCTATCTCTCTATCTCCCCATCACCCCTATCTTCTATCTATCTATCTTTTTATTTATATTTTTTTACACATCATAATATGTACATATATATTTATGTTATGCAAATAAATGCAGTCATTCTGTATCTCTCTCTCTCCTTCTGGCTAATTTCACTCAGTATAATCTTCTCCATGTCCATCCATTTATAGGCAAATTTTATAACTTCATTTTTCCTAACAGCTGCGTAGTATTCCATTGTGTAGATATACCAATTTTTCTGCAGTGGTAGATTTCAATGCTACACTTCACATTTTAACACCAATCTGAATCAACTATCTGAAACTAAGTGTAACTTCCAAATGCACTTGAAATGTAAAAAGGGCAATAGAAAAATCATTGACTGTTTTGGGGAAAATACTTTAGCTATTTGATTTATAACATTATGTATTAAAACATATGGTTTAATCAAAAGATTAATATATGATGTTTATAAAAAGTGTATCTCTGTCCCCTACTGCCTATCCTGTAATTAAGATGTCACCAAAATTTGAATTTTGTGTCAATTTTTTGCTATAAAATATGCTTCTTAAGTCACAAAAGTTGTTGAGGCTGGCTACAGTCCCCAACAATATTGGGGTCTATAGGGTTACCTGGTCACATTAGGGTCTGGTGACTATTCCCTCTGGTTGATGAACAAAGTGTCATGAGCACAGTCTAGAAAATCCAAGGCTTTACTTCTTCCAACTTCACTCCACATTAATACCACACACATTCTCCAACCCTCAAACTGCAAGATATAAATCTTATGCAGAGGTTTGGGGCAGGGCACAACCAAAGGTAGAATGATAATGTTAAATTGGTTTCCACTTACCAGTACAAAATCCCCCGGGGGCCACACCACAAATTCTGGAGGGTATTGAGGTGCTTTTCTCTCTCCTAGACTAGTAAAAAATAATTTCAATAATATTTCTAGTTCACTTGCTCACTTGATCACTTGAATCCCGTTATTCATCGATTTGCTCGAGCGGGCGCCAGTAACATTTCCATTGGAGCCTATCACGTGCCAAGGTAGCCCAATGGCATCTGATTGATTCAGGAATATGAAGAGCCTCAAACCATTCCTTCAGGGTCTTTACAAGGAAGTCTGACCATCTTGTAGGTGGGCGGCCACGTGATCTTTTGACATCCCGTGGGATCCAGTCGGTAATGGCTCTAGTCCAGCGGTTGTCTCCAAATCGCATTACATGTCCAGCCCATCTGTGCTCGCTTCGCAGCACATATACTAAAATTAATATTTCTAATTATTTTGTATAAATGCAGTAGGAGAGCCAGGCATAAATCTACAATTGGGATTAAACCCCACGGTGATCTTTCCTGGGGACATCGCATCATATTACCCAAATTATATTCCCTTAGAGTAAGCCCTTCTCACCCAAATTTTAGAGCAAGTTCAGACAGCTGGTCATGAGGCGCCCAGGAGGTATGGTGGGTTATAGTCCTGGCCCGCCACCCCAGCAGAGCCTCGCAAGAAGCCAGAGGAACCCCCACATCATGAAGGCCACCATTTTCCACATCCAGACTCTCTTCTCATCAGAACTCCACCCAGCAGAAGAGCTGAACACAGCCTGGCTCGTGCAGTTGCTTGCAGTCACATGGTTCATCGATTCTAATGCCTCGAGATTAGAGGTGACTACAAGAGTATACCACCCGCATGGCAGATCATGGCAAGCTACCCATGTCATATTTGATATGCCAAATACCAATAACAATTATAGACCTCATTCCCATGACCTGATAGAATGGATTGAGACTCTTTATGTCCCTGGAGCAAGCTGATGCCCTTGGACTCTACTAGCATGTGACAGGACGTATGGAGATGTTACTGGTGCCCACTCGAGCAAATCGATGATCAACTGGAAGACAAGTGATACAAGTGAAGTGATAATGCAATACATCTACAAAATAAGAATCTGTGGAATCTTGTCAATAAAATAAAAAATTAGTAAATGTAAGTGAAAATGTCAGTAAATATCATGATACCTCAGCTCAAAGAAACTTGCACAAAATTATTCTTTTTAAAGATGAAATGGGTGAACAGAGTGAAGACTGATGAATATAACTTTAAATCAGAGGTCAAATTTAATAAATCACAAAAACAGATCACAGCATGTACAACCTGATAAAATTTAAGGAATAACAGATAAACCCAAATGGAAATAATTCTGTAAAATAACTGGCTCTAATTTTCAAAGATATTAACTTAAGAAAGTTGCTGTAGGTTGAAAAATGCCCTTAAAATATGCCCACCTCTCCTCCAGACCCTGTGAATCCCACATCCTATGGCAAAATGGGACTGAAATGGAAGTATTTTCCTCAGTCATTTCATGAACCAAATGTAACATCAGTAATTGTTAGAAAGGGACACAAGGAATCAGAATCCAAGATGATGATGCGATGGCAGGATAGAGATAGAATGACGCTCTTGGAGATAGAAAGGGCCACAAGCCAAACAACCAAGTGGCCAAGAGAGGCTGAAAAAGTCAAGAGAACACATTCTCCCATGGCAGCTTCCAACACTGCTAACAGCTTTATTTTAAAATTCTGACTTCCAGATGCTCTTGCAGAATTAAATTCGTGTAGTGCTTTAAAATTATGCAGTTTTAATATATCCATTTGTGGTAATTTGTTACAGAGGTAATAGGAAACTAATATAAAAATCAGAGTAAATCAGTGTAAGAATGAGAAACTAATTCAAAGGAATGAACAACCAAGCGCAGTATGTGATAGTAACTGGATTTTGCTATAAAGAAAACAGTCCAATCATAAAACATGAGGAGAATCTTAAGCTTATGGTTAATGAGTATTTCCCTGATTTTTGTGATTGAATATAGTGATAATGTAGAATGACCAACTTTGTAAGAAAAATTACAATAAACTGGGGAAAGAGGTATCATTGAATTAATGTGTAAAGATGCATGAAGAGGCTGTCAACGTACTTTGAAATGGTTCAGAAAAGAGAACTGACTTCTTAAAATGTGAAATAGGTTTAAGATATCATAGAAGTTCACACATATATAATGTTTCTTGGAAAGTGCAATTTTACATTCTAGAAGTTTACTGAGAATTATGTCTGTGCTATTTGTAAAGAGTGATACAGACAGCACTAGGTAGAGGTTGAAAGCAGACATACCAACAATAATAGCATTATTCTACATTATCTGGACTTGAAACGGTCCTTAATACTTGAATTATGCCTAGCAGACTCTTCAAATATTCCTAAAATTTTATTCTCAGCAAGTATCTGTATCATATATTTATAAACAAGGGCAATAATAGAAATGAAACTATTTAGAATACTATTGCATTAATCTAGAAAGGAGATTAATCGAGACTAGAGATTATCTGGCCAGAAGTCTCACATCAGAAATAGCTAGATCAGATTCTAACAAATTTTTATAAAAAGGACCATTAAAACTTGCTGATATAAAGGTGTTGAGGTAGCCCAATTTATTCCCCTGAAGAAATGAATGGTTTGTATGTTAGACATATTGCTTAGCTATCCAAGTAGAGATTCAAAACTGGTAAGTCTTGGAGGAAGGTATGGGCTGAAATAAAAATGTATGTGTAAAGGAATATATAAACCTATTATGTATATAAAAATCAACTCCTGTTTGAACCATCTTAAAATTTGTTCTATACAATTTTATTTGCAATGTTCAGGCATTATTTTTTATTCTACTTTTGATGTACATTCTATGCATTTAGAATGTTTTAGTGTACAGTCATATATTTTTACTGACATATTACCACTAAATTGAGGTAACATCACTGAGGAAAAGTTCCCAAAGACCCTTTCTGGTGACACTGTCCCTATTCGTAGAAAACTACAAAGACTCTTACGAGTCCCTATAACTTTTCCTTCTCAATAATTTCATTAAAGAGCTGGAGAGATAGTATAAAAGTTTAGACTCTTGCCTTACATGCAATTTACTCTGATGTAATCCCTAGCACAGTCAATAAGTGTATATATATATATATATTTGTGCTTTTTTGGGTCACACCTGGCAATGCTCAGGGGTTACTCCTGGTGCTTTGCTCAGGAATTACTCCTGGCAGTGCTCAGGGGACCATATGGGATGGCGGGGGATTGAACCTGGGTCGGCCAAGTGCAAGGCAAACACCCTACCCACTGTGCTATTGCTCCGGCCCCAATAAGTGTATAATTGACTCCTGATCAGATCACTTCTGAGCACTGCCAGGAGTGATCCCTGAGTACTGAGCAAGGAATAATCCCTAAGTACATCCAGGTTTGGCCCAAAAGGCAACAAACAAAAACAAAAACAAAAAATACTGGAACACTGTACAAATGGAACCATATTATGTAAACCCTTATTCTTGAAAATAGCAGGTAAACCAAATTATTTCCTGTTATTTTTTTGTCATCTTGCAATTAAAATTTTTCTCTCAGAACTAGATATTCATTATAATTCAAGCACTTTTTATTTTCTCAGTCATTATTTAGTCCTCCTTTTCAGCATTACTCTAACTGACAAAGATAACCTTCCCCAATTATACTGGGAAAATTTTGTTCCTGACATAATAACATATAATTTTAATAATCAAAAGGTACCTTAAATGGGTCAGAATACTTGCCCTAACTCTCAAAGTTGTTATGAGATTAGAAAATGTGATGAGTGCTAAAATTTTTAGAAAATTGTAATGCATATATAAATATATCCTCATATTTTCATCTCTTTAGAATTCACTAAATATTTTTTTTCAGTTTCTGGTTTTAGTTTAAAGATTGCAATAATGAATATTGTAAAGGTTCAGGTCTGTGTGTAAAAATCTGCTTAAGTGAAGAAAAATGCACCTATATATGATTAATCAGAAAAATGTAGAGTTAATCATTGGGAATAACTGTATAACAATTTCTGGAGAATGGCTACAAGTCAGTGTTGTAATTTGAAAATGATTACAATACTGATGTATGTCTAATATCCATCAACATAGAGATTTAAATCACTTCTCTCTGTTATCTACAGTTATATCAAATTACATCATCAGAATAAAACATGATTCAACTATATTACCACCCTTGTACGAATAACTTTTCTACTATTATTGTGTTTTTATGTTAGTGTCTGGTCTAATAGTCATGAAGATACATTCATGCATCAGATGTAGAATTAATAACTATGCCATGACTTTAGTCATTGCCCTTAAATGTTTTATTCATTTCCCTTAAATGGAAAAAATGCCAGGTTTGTCCCCCATGAGAATTTACTTCAGAATGTTTATCTTTGCTAAAGAGTTCATTTTCTGCAGTGAAGGAACAGGTGTTGGAAAATTGTGAGCATGAAACCCAATGGTGGACAATTTTGTAACTGTTTATCTCATGATGATTTAATAAAAACAGTTTAAATAAACAGTTTGTTACCTTCCACTTATCAGACACCTATGGCTATAGAATCTTTCACGTTTTTGCTTCTTACTTCAGTTTCCAATAAACACTTAAGCTTAATTATACAAAAATCTCAGAAGTTCTTTTAATCTTTGCAGGAACATTTTCCCTTATAACTTTCATATAATTTAAAACCTTTGTTTCTCAGATAAATAATATAATAAGCATTTTTAAAGAATATAGAATAAATCATAAACAAAATTTATGAAAGTTTGAGCCCCAGAGAAATCTCTCAGATGAAGGTAGCAAAAAATAAGATTGTGTCAGGCTAACAGCCAAATGGGGAAATATATGGGGTGTGGGCAGGATCCCTTGACCAATGAGGAGTTATAAAGATGAGCAGAGAAGGTGAATCATGGGGAAATAAAGTGGAAGTAATTGAATAAGTTTGATCCAGCAAGCTGGAAAACTCTGGATGTCCTGAGAAACTATGAATGAGTGTAGAGAATGAAAGACTGGGGAGTTTGCAAATGACAGCTGGCATTTTCTAAAAGACAAATGATTTTTTAAAAAAAGGGAAAAAAGAGATACCCTGTCACCTAAACGTACTATTATCCAGATACTGGCTACCTAATACCAAAGGTAACTGTTCTCAGTTACCTCACATTTCTTGAACATTTCTTGAGACTCAATTGCATTATTTTGTCATCAGCCTGGGAGAAAATATCTGTATCAAAGCATATTTAGAAAATTCAAAAAGAGGCGCTAGAGCAATAGTACAGCAGGTAGGGCATTTGCCTTGCACATGGTCCACCCGAGTTCTATCCTCACCATTCCATATTGTCTCCTGAGCACTGCCAGAAGTAATTCCTGAGTGCGGAGCCAGGAGTAACCCCTGAGCATCGCTGGGTGTGAGCCCAAAAAGACAAAACAAAAAAAAAAAATTCAAGGAAGAGACGTGGCAAAAACAATCAGATTTCTGCATAATCAGAGGTCTTCTGTTCTGTTTTTGTTTTGTTTTGCTTTGCTTTGCTTTGTTTTGTTTTTGTTTTGGGGCCACATTGTCTATGTTCAATGCTTACTTCTGACTCTATGCTAGGGATTTTTCTGGAAGAGCTCAGGAAAATGTTTATGATAATAGGGATCAAGTCTGGGTCTTCATATGATGCAAGCAACTTAGCCATCACACTATCTCTCCAGCTCTTGTTTGTGCTTAATTAAATCCTGAGTACTTGTAAATTTTGATCACCACCTGATATTCTACAAAAGGTACTGATACCATGACTTCTTTTTAATTGACTTAAAATGACAATGGTCCCTGAATTGAGATCAACTTTGATAGAATCCTCTGACCATTCCAAACGGAGCTTGCTGTACCTCTAATTTGGAAAATGTTTCCTCTGTCAATTAGCTCTATTAATTAGTTCTATTAATTAATTCTCCAATCAGTTCTAATTAGTTCTATTAAATTGCAGTTTCCAAAAGAGGTTAAGTGATCATTGGTGATAACATGCACAGACTGTTCTATTGAGCTTTTGATAATGATCTCTACTGTGAAGGCATTGGCCAAATTCCATAATATACTAAGTTAGCTCTTATGTTTTACTATGGTGATTTTGGACAGTTATTTTTGTTTAAAACTCCTCAATGTCCTCCTTCCTTGCAATTCCAGACCACAAAACAGTCTTTTGAACATAAAACCACCTATTTATTAATTTTCTTCTGTATTAAATTAAAATTTCTTTATTAGTATGATGCAAAAATTACTTTTACAGTATGCTTTGTATTAAGTAAATGAAACTCTCTTTTCTAACACATGCCACCATTACAAAATTGGAAACTTTTACAGTTATATGTAATATACACTCAGAACTGCCCTATCTCCAATTTAATGGAAATAGTGATGGATTTTCATCATACCAGTGGCATTTTCAGTATATTTGTAGTAGATCTTATCATTAGTAGCTAAAAAGTCAAAATGTAGCAGTGCTAGAACACAACTATTATCTTTAAAACCACAAAACTAATACATTAAAAATAGAGTATACCCTTTCCCTACATATATGTGTATCTTGTTTTGTTTTAAAATTTGGTAGGGGCACTGTTACAATTACAGAATGCAGAAATAACTCAATGAAACTGCATAAGAAACCCTTATTCAACACTTTGCTTTGCTCTCCCTTTTCCTTGAGTAAATCTGACGTTATAAGCATAACTGGCTCTCTGTGGACCCCTTAAATAATTTAAAGATGCTGAGCCTTATATTCTACAGCCCAAAGATGCTGACATTATTTTAAATTAGTTTTTACACTTAAAATGTATTGAAGTGCATTGGGGGATGAAGTTTTGCTACCTGGGCTTTTTCTTTCTTTCTTTCTTTCTTTCTGAGAACAGTGTTCAGCCAACAGAGAGAGAATAAAGTACAATCTCCACAGTTTGTTTTTCATTCTCAACCTCAAGTCAAAGCACATGAGCTAAGGTAACACATATACATGTCAACCTGATAACTTTAGAATGATTGTTTGCTTTGCAAACGTTTGCCTCTGGTTAAGCGTGATGAGTTAGACGTTCACACATATGAAAACCTGTTAATTTTAGAATAAGATCTTCAGGAAATAAGAGTTGCTTGTATAAAGGGAAAAATGAAACTTCTAGAAACACTTCAAAAAAGTGTGGTACACACGTAGAAGGTATGCATACATGGCTCATTACTTTAGCCTGTGACAGCAATTTCAAGAAGTTAGTTGTGCCTGAATACTCCTAAAGGAACATGTACCTTTTTATGTAGGAACCTCCCTCTTCTACACTGAGCGAGAAATTCCATTTTTCTCATCTAATTGCCACATGTGGTTTTCTCATCTCAAGGTTGTGTATATTTGGGTAAGAAGCAGAGCTCAGACTTGAGCTACAGCTTTGTACACACTTTGTTCTCAATCAGAATTTTCGTATGTGATCTAGCAGTTTCCCTGTTGCCAAGCAATGTAAGTTGGCAACATAAAAGGAAAGTTAAAAAATGGATGTTTCGCCAAGTATTCATTGAGGAAAAATATCACAAGTCCTGAGAAAACAAATGTTGAGAAACGCTAACCTCTCCAACCTGTCCTATACCAATTCAATCAGTCCTTAGCATCTCTGTATTCTTTACTGCTGAGCACAGAGAGCTTCTGGCCTCACGTCTATAGTACTGGAGTGTGAGGGATCCATAGCAGTTCACATGAAGGATTCTCTTCTACATACATGTGATATCTAGAATTCTGATCAAACCCTACTTTTCCCTTACCTTGTTTTGTTCTTTTTTTCTACATTTTTATTCCCATCGGAATTATATTTCCAGTTAATTCTAGCTTTTTTTCTTCTATATATCAAATTTGTGTTACTCATCAAATGATTAATGCCCAATTGGCAAGACTTAATACATAAAATATACAATTGAAAGAGAAAAATGGAAGTCCAATAAAATATTTCAAACAGACTCACAGTGACTATTTGGGCCTGAATGGTTGTCCCACTGGAATGCCTTGAGGTCAAACGTCTTGATAAAAATCCTACTCAGAAATCACTATCACTATCACTATCTTCCCACTGATCATCTATTTGCTAGAGCGGGCAGCAGTAATATCTCCATATGTCCTGTCTCATGCTAGTAGAACCCAAAGGCATCTGCTTGCTCCAGGAACATAAAGAGCCTCAAACTATTATATTAGGTCATTGGAATGACCTAATATAAATGTTACTGGTATTTGGCATATCAAATACGACACAAGCAGCTTGCCAGGCTTGCCGTGCAGGTGGCAAACTCTTGTAGTCACCTCTAAATAAAGCAATTATGATGAACTGCACGCGAGCCAAGCTGTGATAGTCTGATATGCTGGGTGGAGTTGTGGACGAGAAAGAAGTCCGGATGTGGAAAACGGACGAGCAGCAGCGCCTGTGCAGAGCGGGAAGATGGCGGTTGGTGGCGGCGGGGGCAACAGCAAGGCTGTCTCCTCGTTGGCCTCCTCGGCAGGCGTGCTGGAGTCCTCCCTCCATCGCAAGTTCCAGTCGGTCACCAACACCATGGAATCTATCCAGGGCCTACTCAGAAATGGTGGGAAAATATTGTGCTTTGATTTTTTTTCAATTTACTAAGAGATATTAAGTTTGGGATTCCTCAGAATATTAATTCTGAGGAATTAATTAATTAATTAATTAATATTAATTCCTCAGACTTGTTTTTACGCATCTGCCAATGTGTACTATGAAGGTTTATGTGTTCTTATGACAGCATCATTATAAGACTAAGATAATCTGGAATATAAGAAAGCATGACTTGGAAATGTATTACAGTAGACGTGGGCTTTTTGTGTGATGTGTTACAGTAGATGTGGGCTTCTTCTTTTTGCTCCTACATTTTTCTAAATAAGCACTTCTCAAGCCATCAAATTGTATTTCCTTCTTGCAGCAACAATTTGCCAAGTGGCAGTGATTTTGTTTTTAATTACTTATTTAATTTTAGGCCCGTCCTGCCCATGGTCAGGGATTATTCCTGCTTCTGTCTAAAGGAATGATTTATGATGGGATTTGAGAGCACAGATCTGATACCAGGCAGTGCCTACCTGCTTCAAGTACTAATTTCTTGACTTCAAATCCTTGAAAATTGTTTTTGTTCGTTTTATGCTGAGTCTACTTTATATTTTTATAGATACATAATTCATATACCTTACAATCTTTTATATAAAATTGGCAATTTATTATTTTTCATATTTACAGGGTTCTTCAATCATCTCCACAATGTAATTTTAGAACATTAAATATCTATATGCAGAAAATACATTATTTGAAGGGGGAGGCTTGGCCCCCTGTAACTCTCTAAGGAATCACACCGGTTGAAATCAGGGGGACGATATTAGGTGCCAGTGATCAAACCAGGGTCAGCCGCACACAAGGAAATTTTCTTGACCCTGTACTACTCACCAGGTTACATTTGTATTCACTTATCAATCCCTCAGGAAACTCCACTCCCCAGGATCTAGCAACCATTAACCACTTCTTACTCTGTGAAGTTGCTGTTCTAAATACTTTATGGATGGAATTATGCTATATAAAAATTTGGATTCTGTTCACTTTGCCTATTAACTTCCAAAGTTCAAAGTGTAGCACATATCACTTAATTATATTATTCAGTTAAAAACTATTCCATTGTGGAGCTATACCTCTTTTGCTTACCCATTCAGCAGATGATGTACATTTTAACCAGTTCACCTTGTTCAATATTTGTATTATAATGAATTATTATAATATAATACTATTATATAATATTCTGTAATATTATATAATAGTGCATATGTTATATAATATATTATATAATATTATAATGAAAAATGGAATAAATGGTAGTGAAGATAGACGAGGCAACTACACTACCTCCACTTCGTTGATGACATAGTTCTAGTAACTAGTAACACCAAACATTAGTCAAGCGGCACAATGCTGGTTGACTTCAACCGATGATGTCGAAAAATAGGTCTATGGGCTGGAGTGATAGCCCAGTGGGTAGGGCGTTTGCCTTGCATGTGGCCGGCCTGTGCCGGCCAGGTTCGATCCCGGTGTCCCATATGGTCCCCTGAAAACCGCCAGGAGTAATTTCTGAGTGCAGAGCCAGGAGAAACCCCCTGAGCATCGCGGGTGTGACCCAAAAAGCAAAAAAAAAAAAAAAAGAAAAAAAAAAAAAAATAGGTCTATGGCTGAATCTCAACAAAACAATGTTCATGAAAAATGAACTAGTTCCAGAGGCTCCTTTCACTCTCAATGGAACAAACATCTCTGGATACAACAGTTATGTGTACCTAGATCGAGAAGTCAACATGAACGACCTAAAACCTGAGCTGTGCAGGAGGAAAAGAACGGCATGGAACAACTTCAAGAGCATCGAAGAAATAGCTAAAAGGACAAAGAACACTGACTTTGGGCACCTCTCTTCGACTCCACCGTTCTCCCTGCATTAACACATGCCTCAGAGATCTAGGCCCTATGAAAGCAGGATGAGAACGCTATTCAGGTCTTCCAAAGAGGAATCGAAAGAGCTATGCTTGGAATATAACACGTCACTCAAGTGAGAGAAGGAATCCGGAGGTCTGACCTCCATTGATGATCCAGAGTCAGGGACGCTGTCTTGTTTGCCAAGGCATCAAAAATCAGATGGGCTGGACATGTAATGCAATTTGGAGATGACCGCTGGACTAGAGCTGTTACTGATTGAGTCCCATGGGACATCAAAAGATCACGTGGCTGCCCACCTACAAGATGGTCATACTTCATCAAGACCCTGAACAAATCGTTTGAGGCTCCTCATATTCCTGGGCTGCACTGGCACGTGATAGGGTCAAATGGAAATGTTACTGGCGCCCGTTGGAGCAAATCGATGAATAATGGGATGTCAAGTGATCAAGTGAATGAATAATGTTGCTAACGTCCACATACTATTTTCTTTTTGAGGAACATTATTGGAAAGTGAATATTGGCAGCAGAGTTCATAATAAAAGTGACTAAAGTGTTCAAGTGTCCAAGAAACAGATGCATAGATAAATAAAAATTTTCTTTTGTTTCCTCCTGTATAATCCTAAGAATATGCCAAGAAATACTATTCCTTGCACATTCAGTGATTATTTCTAAGCTCCTGAGAAACTTGAAGCTTTTTTCATTAGACTAAACCATTTTCACTTTTACTGTTGGCTGTTATATTCTCGTCAATTTCCTTAATATTTTCAACTGTTCTCTACCTTTTTTGTTTTATGTGCTCTTCATAAAAATTATAAAATACTGTTTAAGTTTCTTTTATGTGCACTATTGTGATGTTTTTCTGTGCACTATTCTGTGCAGTGACTTGATTTAGAATTATTTTTTCAATTTTCTTTCAAAACAAACACGAGATAACATTCATTTCATTTACTATGAACCCACTACACTATTCTTTAATATATTTTATTGTTGGTTTCCTCTCTTGCCTTTCATTGATTTTGTGAATTTAATAAACTTTCTATATTCTCCCTACCTCTCTTTCATTCTTTTAATATTGTAGTGTTTTACCAACTTTAACTGAACTATAAACATAGTCTAGTCTTACAATCATTATTTTATCAAAATTAAATAAAAATAATGGTCTCAGTGCTCATGTGGTGCCCAAATACAAGTGTTACCTGCAACACCTTTTTTGAGATGTCTACCTAGCTAATTTTCTATTGTAACTCTGGGATTTATCTCATGCCTTACACCTGATAAGCCGTACTCTCTCTTGAGCACATATCTTTCCATACCTCTCTCCTTACCTCCCTTTATTTCTCAATTTCTCACACTCACATTCAGAATATTGGTCCCCTCTTATCTTTTGTCTATTCTTCATACTTCACCCAATTTCACTGAAGTAGCCCTTTTAGAACCAAGACTTTCCAAACATATATATATATATATATATATATATTATATTTTGTAATAAATTTAACTAACCACTGTTTTTAAAATATTGGAAACAGTGACATAAATAAATACCAGTAATGAAGAGATAGCCCAGTTATATTATTTTACTTGGTATAGCCATGGGTCATCGGTATATAGAAACTGTGACTTTAACACCTGCTTGGGAAGGTCACATGCAAGGTAAACTCTCTACTTTCTGTAATATTGCTTCTGCCCAGGCATGCAATTTCATTTGAGTCTCCTCACAAATTTAGTGTCATATAATTTTTTTTTAGCTGTGTTTAGGTACATGAGAAAATAAAACCTCAGCTGTTAGAAATAGAACAGGTGGCTGTTGTATCTAAAGCTAGTTTCTCTGTGGGCTGGAGATGAAGATCAAGAAGAGGATGTCGCTTGAATTCTGAGGGGGATTTGAGGAAAACCACAGGGATACACTCAGATATGCCAGTTAGTCAGGAGCACTTGTGGAGAACATGTAGCTACAACTCCACCTTGTCACAGATATGCAGTTTTAGATTTGCGAAGATATTAGATGAGGAATGATGATTCACTTTGCCTTCCTGAAGGATTAAAATTTGGGCATTTTAAATTATGACTGGTATCAGAGAGAGTGTAGCGGGTAAGAGACTTGCCTTGCATGCAGCTGACATAGTTTCTTCCCCTGACACTCCATGGTGACCCTTGAACCCACCAGACTAATCTATGAGCACTGAGCCAGGAGAAACCCCTGAGCTCAGCTGAGTGTGGACCCCAAATACCAAACAAAATACTATCATTATTGTCAAGTAAGAACTATAATATTTTCAAGTGCCTCATTCAGAACTGTAAGGTTCTCTAAGTGTAGACAAATATGTAGGGAATATAAACATTACCTTAACATTTATAAAGTTTTTTACAATTTCACAAAAATTAAATATAGAAGGAAGTAGGTGCTTGGTCTTCATTTCAATCACACAATATGGGAAAAGAAGAAAGAAACAAGATGCATAATGCTGACTTGGGTTTTTGGTTGGTTTTTAGCCACATTGGAGTTGCTCTGAGGCTGAGAAAATTGAGCCCCAAATCTCAGTTTGAAACAGAGCCATTGCTTAAACCTCAGAAACCAAACTAGATTGAAATAGAGGTCACAGAGGAGCTTTCTGCATCACAAGACAGAAAGTACCGACCATGTGAAATGCATTACAAAGACATACGCTGCTATCTGGCACCCCAAAGAGGAAGGGTAGCAGTGGGGTCCACGACATATGCAAGCTCTTCTATTTTCCTTCTCCTTTCTCCTTCTCTTTCTCCTTATCCTCTTCTCCTTTGTATCCGCTTGCTCAATCTTCTCCATCTTCTATATCGCTTCTTTTTTTTTTTTTGTACTGGGAGTCAGTGGTTGGTAGATGATGGCATACCTAAAGTGCTTAGGGCCTACTCTTGCTTTTGTTCTCAGTGACAACTCCTGGAAGTGATTGCAGAGCGTATGTAGTGACAGGGACTGATCTTAGGTCAGCTTTCTCCAAGACAAGCGCCTTACACACCATACTGTCTCTTTAGTTCCCGCTGGTTGGAAACTTTTCCTACCTTTCTGTCAAATTTAAATGAAAAGACAAAACAAATTTCTAGCCAGTGGAGCCAGCAAAGACCAAATCAAAGTCTAATCTTATCTAATCTAATGAATAGTTGCCTGTTAGGAACAAAAAAGTAATTCAACTGTCAAATTACAGTACCACATAAGATAAACTTCTTTCTTTTATTATTGGAAGTCTTAATACAAAAATGCAGTACATGCAGTCTAAGACCACAAGGATATATAATTTCATAAAGGGAGAACAAAAATCCAGAATTTAACCTTAAAAACATAAAATAGTACATCTTTGTGCTAGGAAGAGAGTTGAAAACTGTTACAATATGGGAGTCAGAGGTTAGATAAGACAAGGAAGGGAACAGTGTGGTAATAATCGCTGGAAATGATAATACCAGCCTAGAACTGATCATTGAATATAGGCAATGGGATATACATGATAACCTCTAAATGTATGTATTGCAAGCCACAATGTATAAGAGAAGGAAGAGAGAGAGGAGGAAGAGAGAGAGATGAGAGAGAGAGAGAGAGAAGGCAAGGTACCTACCATAGAGGCAGGCTGGGGAGAGAGGGGGAGGAATTCTGGACAGTGGTGGTGGTAAGTGGGCACTGGTGGAGGGATGGGTGCTTGAACACTGTATGACTGAAACCCAAACAAGAACATTTTTGTAATTGTATGTCTTATGGTGGTATAATAAAAATATTTTTTAAAATGCTGTTACAATAGTTTTTAAAAAGTAGAATACTTCATGTGCAAAGCAAAACTGATGAGCACAGAAATGAATCAGCGAGGTAACCGGAAAGACAGTAGAGAAAGTAGGGTGCTTGTCTTGCACACAGCAAAATCGAGTTGAAATTCCTGGCACCACATATGGTCCTTCAAGCCCTGCTGATATAGGTGGGCTCCCATGGGTGCCTTATGTGAGGTGCGGAAGAGAGAGATGGTCACTTTCTCGCCTTTGCCCCTGCCACACTGGAAGCCACTGGGAAGTCTATGACTGGTAAGTCTGTGATGAGGCACAGCACAGCGGGCCAAAGGCCCATCAGTCCGTCAAGGTGGCTGTCAAGTCTTTCTTTTTCTTTCTTGGTCTTGACTCCGCTTGGTCTCCCTAGGCATGGGCGATGATGTCCAGCACCAGAGATCTCTCCGGAGCCACAGACTTAGGAGCAAGGAAAGGAAAGATCAGTCCCAGGCCGTAGCCAGGGTTTATGGGTTCTTTGCCTTGAGAAAGAGAGAGAGAGAGAGAGAGAGAGAGAGAGAGAGAGAGAGAGAGAGAGAGAAAACACAGCTCAAGAGAAAATGCAGCCTTCTCCAAAGGCAGAAAGAACCCTGTAAGGTCTTTAAGTATGCCTTTTATAGGAACATTCATTCTGCAGGTTGTCTGGCCTGGATGATTTTTTTTAGGAGGTGGGAGTACTGTTGGTATTGGTGGATGGTCTTCTTTGAAATTCCTTTCCTGTCCTTTGTTCCTGCTAAAGCTTCTCCTGAGGGAGAAGTGCAATAGCCTCTATGTGTCATGGCAGGAGGTAAAGCCTTATCTGGCCTTAGTTCCTGTTTCTGGAAAGTGGGCTTTCTGCTGCTCTGGTGTTGTTTGTTTTATTGCATCTTAGAAATTTCACAGAGAGGGAGGGAGAGAAGGGGAGAGAGAGAAGAGAGAGAGAGAGAGAGAGTAACATAAGAGAAATTCTGGATATTCAGAGTTTACTATAAGGAATAAAAAAAGTTTCCTATGAGGGAGAGTGCTAAAGAAAACAAACTTTGTAACAGGAAAGACCAAACAGGGGATCAAATCAGAGATCCTTTAAGGGTGATAAGTTCAGGGAGACCATGTTGTACTAGTGAGCAAACGCAGGTAACCACTTGCAAAGCAAATGCTTTAATTCCTGTACTATCTCCCTGGTTCTGAAGCCAATATTAATAGACAAAAAAGGGAGGCAATGACACCAATAAAATGATGACATTATCACCCCCAATTACAACTACAGGTTTTCCAGACACAAAAATCACTAACTGCATTAAATGACAAACTGAACAAGATGAACTTAGCAAATGGATATTTAGAGAACATCGCCAACTATTAGAATAACAACTATTTCAGTTGCTCATGAAACATTCTCCAACAGACAAAGTATTGTAGCATGAAACAAAACGCATTAAATTTTCGAAAATTGAAATCACTTTGACCAACTTTCAGTACACTGGTGTAAAACTCAAACAGCACTAGAAGATAGAAAAAGCAAAGAATCGTGAAGAATGAACATGCTACTAAATAGACATTGAATCAGTGAGGAAATAAAAGACAAAAATGAAAAAATAACTACCTGGAGCTGAATAAAATTGAAACGTATATTAACAGAATCTATGGAATACAACCAAAACAGTAATAAGTAAAACCTTTTTCAGCTATACAACCCTACTTCAAGAAAGAAAGATTCACAATTGAAAATACTAAGGTGGGGCCAGCCGGATAATATAGCTGGTAGGGTGTTTGCTTCACATGGGGCCTACCTCTGTGCCATCCCCAGCACCCCACATAGTCCCCTGAGCACTGTCAAGAATAATTCCTGTGTGCAGAACCAGGAGCAACCTGTGAGCATCACCAGGTATGACTGAAAAAGCCAAAAAAGGAAAAACAAAGAAATTACTAAACTTTCACCAAAATGTTATTAGAGTAATAAAATAAGCTAATAGTCACAAATGAGAACAAAATAATAAAAATCAGAGCAGAAATTTGAGATTAAAAGGATCACTTGATCACTTGAATCCCATTATTCATCGATTTGCTCGAGCAGGCGCCAATAACATTTCCATTGGACCCAATCACTTGCCAATATAGCCCAATGGCATCTGGTTGATTCAGGAATATGAAGAGCCTCAAACCATTCCTTCAGGGTCTTTACAAGAAAGTCTGACCATCTTGTAGGTGGGCGGCCACGTGATCTTTTGACATCCCGTGGGATCCAGTCGGTAATGGCTCTAGTCCAGCAGTTGTCTCCAAATCGCATTACATGTCCAGCCCATCTGATTTTCGATGCCTTGGCAAACGAGACAGCTTCCCTGATTCTGGAATAGCGATGGAGGTCAGAACTCCGGATTCCTTCTCTCACTTGAGTGAGGCACGATATTCCAAGCATAGCTCTTTCGATTCCTCTCTGGGGAGACCCGAATAGCATTCTCATCCTGCTTTCATAGGGCCCAGGTCTCTGAGGCTTATGTTAATGCAGGGAGAATGGTGGAGTCAAAGTGATGTGCCCGGAGCCGGAGGTTCTTGTCCTTTTAGCTATTTCTTTGATGCCTTTGAAGGCATTCCATGCCGCTCTCTTCCTCCCTGCACAGCTCAGGTTTTAGGTCGTTCATTGTCGGGCGCGCTGCAGGGGTCCCCCTACAGTGCCGGGAAGCGAAGTTCCCTTCTACCTCCGAGCCGGCGAAGAATGGATGAAAACTCAGGAATCCGATGCAGTTTTAAAAGGCTTTACTTATCACAGGTTCAGGCATACAAATCAGCAAAAAGAAAAAGCCGGGTGCTTAGGATTCCAGGCTAGAACCCCAGCCACGTGTAGGCCAAGATGGCGGCCACCACGTGTAAAGGCCTTGTAAAAGGAGAAGACAAGACTTCCAAGAAGGGTGAGCGCTCACAAAGAGAGAGCCCACAAAGAAGCACGCGAGAGAGGAAACAGGCTAGTTTATACCCCTGCAACTCAGACCTTCCTCCCACTGTTATGGAAAGCAGGGGAGGGTCAAATGCCCTTAGGTAATCCCTCCCTGCACCTCACCTAGGGCCTTTACTATGCTAATGTTTTGAGCCAAGATCTGCTTGGAAATGCCTTTATAGGGTAGAGAAGGGGTTTCTGAGATGGCATGTCTCTGTACCAAAGACTAATACTAATGCCAGTTAAATATTTCTCCAAGCCTTCACAAGTCTCTTCTACTTCATTGTAGTTTTATATTTTAGTTGCCTTTGAGTTATCAGGGGAGCCATGCTTGTTTGCTTGGGAGCAAACAGCATTTCTCTCTGGTCTAATTACTTAGGGGTCCCTCATGTGGCCAGGCTAATATGCTGGTAAGATCTAGCTAGTCCCACGATGATTGTGGTAGCATGGGAGAATATTTATACCAGCTAGTACAGCATACATGGTCAGATAAACTGCCACATTTAGACTACCCCCTTATCTGCGAAGTGATTTGCAGGCGGCAATTCAGAGCAGATACAGCGGCCCTTAGGAGTCCTGCAACA
The DNA here is from genome assembly GCA_021461705.1 of Cryptotis parvus. Lineage (NCBI taxonomy): Eukaryota > Metazoa > Chordata > Mammalia > Eulipotyphla > Soricidae > Cryptotis > Cryptotis parvus. Next base: position 60,713 of record JAJIBD010025131.1, read on the forward strand.
GTTCATCATGTTGGATTTCTCGACCTAGGTACACATAACTGCTGCATTCAGAGATGTTTGTTCCATTGAGAGTGAATGGGGCCTCCTCAGGAACTAAGGTTAAAAGGACCTTAGTTCCTTTACTAAGATTAAAAAGGACAGTACTAATTTTATTTTATTTTTTTTTCTTATAAACATTTTTATTGTGGTTATACAAATAGTTTAAGTTAACTCTGCACAATGTAAGCATACATACAGAATAGTATAGTATATATATCATGGATAGACGGCTTAATAAATTGTCACAAATACATTTAGATAACTGCCATTCAGATCACTGTCTTCCCGTTCATCATCGATTTGCTCGAGCGGGCCCCCAGTAACATCTCCATATGTCCTGTCTCATGGTAGTAGAGCCCAAGGGCATCTGCTTGCTCAGGAACATAACGAGCCTCAATCCATTCCGGAATGATGTCTATAATTGTTACTGGTATTTGGCATATCAAATACAACACGGGTAGCTTGCCAGGCTCTGCTGTGCAGGTAGCATACTCTTTTTTTTTATTTTTTTTTTATTTTTAAAATTACAAAGATATACAATTAAAAAGTTCATATTTGGGTTTTGGTCAAACAGTGTTGCAGCACCCATCCCGCCACCAGTGCCCATCTCCCACCACCAACGTCCCCGGTTCCCTCCCCCTCCCCAGCCCTGCTCCATGGCAGGTTCTTTATTTCTTTCCATTTCTCTCTCTTTCTCTTTTCCTTCCCCTCAGACTATGGATTACAGAACATACATTAAAGGGTTGTCATGTGTATTTTTTTGCCTCTATTTAATGCTCAGTTCTAGGTTGGCATTAGTACCCTCAACAATTGTTAGCACACTGTTCCATTTTCTGTCTTACCTAGCCTCTGAATCCCACACGTTTGTGATAATTTCCACCTTTGACAGGACCTCCTGATATATGTTTCACTTGACCTTGGATATTGGTATCATAATATGTACCTATATATTTATGTTATGCAGATAAGTGCAGTCATTCTGTATCTGTCTCTCTCTCCTTCTGGCTAATTTCGCTCAACATAATCTCCATGTCCATCCATTTGTAGGCAAATTTTATAACTTCATTTTTCCTAACAGCTGCATAGTATTCCATTGTGTAGATGTACCAAAGCTTTTTATCCAGTCATCGATTTTCGGGCACTCTGGTTGCTTCCAGATTCTGGCTATTGTGAATAATGCTGCTATGAACATAAAAGTAGGGATGGTGTTTCCGCTGCGTATTTTTGGCTTCCCAGAGTAGATTCCCAGGAAAAAGAAAAGGAAGATCTAGCACTGTGGAAATGTGAGACTTCACTTAGAAGGTTTCCCAAAAAAAATATTAATAATGAATAAATAAGGCAAAAGAGATTATTGATACAGTAGGAATGAGGTGTGGCGCTCCAGGTCACTTTTAAATCTCCACCCATGTAACACATGATCAGAAGAGATAAAGGGAAAGCTAGGAGAGTTTGGCAGCAGATAAATGGAATCCCTGAGTCCTATCTCTATCTTCTGAAGTTGTGTCTGAACTCACAGCTTCCTCGGGTAGGACTGTGTACCCCATAAACATGGCCCATTAAAGGCAGGCCAAAGAAGGACAGAAAACAAGGTACAAGGACCTGCTTTTCTGTGGCTGGAGACCAAGGAAAGGTTACACAAGATAGAGGAAGTGGAGCATTGTGCACTAGAGGCCGGAAGACTAAGGGCAACGGAACAGGGAAGTTGGTCACTTGACGGAGAGGTGTCAGAGATAGGACCTAACTATTCCCCATGAATGGAAAGAGAGGTCTAGACATCTGCCGAAGGACCTGAACCTTTCTAACTTGAACTGTAAATAAACTCTAACTTTTCATCTACAGGTTTTATAAGTAAATCTTTTTTTATAAGTAAATCTTTCATGTAACTCTCAAAACCCACCAATGCAGAAAAATATGCTTTCACACTATCATCATCAGAGCCAAAATCTGGTTCCTTAAAAAAGACTAATAAAGCATACAAGCATATAGCCAGATTCACAATGAGAAATAAATAAAATCAGAAACTCAAGAGAGGCTGCAAGATATACCACAGAAATACAAAGACTCATAGGAGAATATTGCATGGAAAATAATTAATTATATGGCAAATGTATTGAACAACTTAAAAGAAAAATTTGAATTCTTGACAAAAATATCGCATTCCCAGACTGAAGCAGGAAAAGTAGAAAACTTTAGCAGATGCATCAAGGGTAACAAAATTAAAACAATAACAAATAACCTCTTCCAAAATAGAATGCTGACTTCAGATGGCTTCACGAGTGCAATACTAAAACTTCAAAGAGTTCATTCCTATTTATTTCAAATACTTTCATAAAGTTAAAGGGAAGGCAAGTGTTCAGACATATTTGAAGTAATGTTACTCTTATTCCTAAACCAAGGGAATCACAAGCACACACACCACACACACACAATATACAAATATCTTATGAATTGAATAAAGCAAAATAAAAAATCAACTGGGAATACATCATGCTATAAATGTCTACAGAGTGAAAGAAACTTACATGAAAATAAAAAGACATCCTCCTATACGAGAGAAGATATTTATCTGCACCTCCCATGTCTGACAAGGTACTAATATCCAAGCTATACAAAAACGTCATAAAACTCAACAATTTTTAAAAAATCACTTAAAAGTGGTCAAGTCTTCTTTAGAAGGTTCTGCTCCAAAGAATACATGTTGATAAAAATACATGAATGGATGTTCGTGATCTCTTATTAAAGAACTTCAAATCAAAACATGAGCTATAATCTCCAACCCGTGAGAATGGCTATTATTTAAAAAATAAGAAAAAATGTGTTGGAAGAGAAATAGAGAAAAGGAACCCTTATACATTTTTCATGGGGATACAAATTGGTGCAGCCATATGTAAAGGAATACAGAGAAGCTTCAAAAAGAAATTAAAAAAGAACTCCATAAGACCAGTTATTCTACTTTTGAGAATTTATACTCCAAATTACAAAATCAAAAAAAAGTATGAACTGCCATGTTTGTTATACATTATTTACAATAATCAAGAGGTGGAAACAACTTAATTGCCCGATGACTGGTAAATCGCTGTATCACTGTATCACTGTCTTCCTGTTCATCGATTTGCTCGAGTGGGCACAATTGGAGGACAGGTTTAGATAATCTGTGAGCTTTGTTGTTTTGCCCACTCACAGGTTAATCTATTTAAGCCAAGGTTCATTCAAATGACACCTCTCTTCTATGTAAACACTGCTAGAGGGTGTGGCAGTTACAGAAGTCACCTTGACTGAATAACTTCTGACTTATACATCTACTAAGACTTCTATGTTTTCTAGATTGGGCACAGCTCCTCTTTATACCCACTGCACCCAATGTGGGGCAGTTAGAATTTACCAGGAGACTACCACCCTGGCTACGCTTGAGACTATAGGAAGACTATAGGAAGGATCATACTAGTTTGCTCTTAGCAGGTGAGTGTGACCCTTTCAGTACACAAGAACAAGATACTCAGTATCACCCTGGTGCAGATAATAATAAGGACCTTGTGGGTTACCATCTAGATTACATGAAGCTCATGAAATTAAGATGTGTTACTTTATATCAGCCCCTCTCTCTCTCCAGTGTTTTTACATAAGAGATAATCTCGGAATTAGTCCTTGCAGTAACCCTTATTTATACCTGCAATAGGGTGTGGCACTGCTCTTCTACACTCTGTTTAGGGTTCTTTGTTGACATGACCCTCCCTGTCACAAATCGGATTACTTTGGTGTATATAAGGGGACTGATTTGAGGCCCCTTGGCTTTTCGCTTTTGGCTTTTGGCTCCTGCGGCTTTTGGCTTTTTGCTCTTTGGTCTTTTGCACCTTCTTCTGGGTAGGACTCATCTCTGGTGAGAGTCTCTCTCTTTGGTGGGAGACTTAGGCTTTTTGTATGGTCTAAGTTAGGATCAGAGCTAGAGTTTGTTCATTATATTGGAGTGCTGTGGAAGAGCTTTTGTACTATTAAAAGCCTTTTTTGGAACTGCGCCGGACTCGTGAGTTTTCATCCATTCCCCGGCGTCCTAGGAGGGTAGAAGAGAACTGTCCTGACACTGTCGGGGACCCCGGCAGCATCCCCAACAGGGCACCAGTAATGTCTCCATATGTCCTGTCTCAGGCTAGTAGAGCCCAAGGGCATCTGCTTGCTCCAGGAACATAAAGAGCCTCAAACCATTACATCAGGTCATGGGAATGAGGTCTATAATTGTTACTGGAATACGACATGGGAGGCTTGCCAGGCTCTGCCATGAGGGTTGCATACTCTTGTAGTCTCCTCTAATTCCAGCATTTATTGATGAACCGCACAGCCGCTTGCGGCGGTGCGACCTGGGCTGTGATAGGCCCGTCTGCTGGGTGGAGTTCTGATGAGAGGGAAGTCCAGATGCGGAAAATGGCGTCCCCTCATGGAGTGGGGGGTCGTCTGGCTTGTTGGGAGGCTCTATTGGGGGCAGGGCAGGGCTAGAACCTGCCATTCCTCCTGGGTACCTCGTGAGCGGCTGGGCAGAGGGAGAGCAAGAAGCAGCTCTGCCCCATGTCTGTGAGTCTCTGGACTGGTAAATGGATAAACAAAATGTATGAGTGTGTGTATTGAATTGAATTGACCGAGATGGGTATTATGGCACATCTATTTCCATAGAGCTTACAGAGACATACATATATATATATATATATATATATATATATATATATATATATATATACACATATAAGCATACACACATATAAAAACACACACATATAAAAACACACACATATACGTATATAAAACAATGATTTCCTCTAGATCCATTAAATGCATGAATATACCTAGCAGTATTATAGTTATTAAAATAAGCAAGTAAAAAAAATAATGTATGATCTCACTTGTATGATGTATATAAGGAAAACACAAAGACAATGTTGGAGGGTCAAGGGCACTTTGTTGGTAGAGGGGCATAGTAATTTTGTATAATACTATAAACTAGGGTCTGAGAGATTAGTACTTGGGTCAACATACTTGCCCGTCATTGGATCACAGCTCAGCATATCGTCCCCTGAGAGTTTAAGAAGAACAGAGCCAGGATTGTCCTGAGCACTTCCAAGTGTGGCCCCAAAACAAAAACAAAACAATACCATAAACTATAGCACTATTATAATCATATTATTAAGATATAATAAAATTTTAAACAAAGATATTAAATTAAACACAAATTGTACTGTAAAACAGTATACGGGTTAATAAAACTGAAGAGAATAGGAAAGGGGATAAATTACAAGGGAAATGGATATACATATAGAGAGATGAAAAAAACTGAGCCAGTGATGAACTAAATGTAGTATAAGCTACATTAACTTTTAACTGCATACAACTAAAATATGTTATGAGTAAATGTTATTTTATAAATGAAATAATATTAAAGCAAAGCTATTACCTTAGTTTTTAAAAATAATTAACACAGAAGACAATCAGTAATTTTAAAGTTATGTTGGTGTTGATGCTATTCCAGTGATAACTGGTTGCTAAACTATAAAATACTTGGAAAGGTGACAATCCCATTGAGATTTTTTTAGCTCACATTTTCCCCCAACAATTGGAGTTCATTAATTAAGTGTTTCATACACTGATACAGGCTTTGTGCTCAAACAAGAGCATTTCAATGAAGAATGGACTATAATCATGCAAATTGTTCTTTTCATATTCATAAACCATTCACATAGCAAACCTTGTCTAACAATGTCAGGGACAGACCTCAAGGGTATCCTTGATGAGAGAAAGGTGGCAGAGTCATCAAACCATTCATACTTCAAACATAGCAGAAAATTTGGAAACATGTTGAAATTGCACAAGCCAATATGGCGGCTCCCTGTCAGAGTCGAGAGGGCAAAGAGCATGCTGGGATAAGGAAAGGCATGATGTAACCTGACCACAGGGACCAGAAAAAAAACTGATGAAAGGTACATCCTTTCTGTCCTTGAAAGTTCCTTTTTCTTTACTAGGCAACAATATGCTCTGACTGTGCATTTAGCTACAGCATCAACCCATGTTCCTTGTGGAAATGCCAAGTGAGTGCCTATATTTTTTTTTCAAAGTCCAGGCCTGAAGATCTCAGAAAAGCTAAAGAGATCAAGAACCAACTGCAGGGACAGTAGTACAGAGGTAGCTGAGGTCAGGGGATAAAAGTATATTGAGGACTATTATGAGACATTTGTGAAGCTCATACACAAGTCATTAGAAATCACTGACTTCATTAAAATAAAACCTTCATATTTCCTGCAGAGAAGGGTTGTTTTATTCTTTTTCCTTTAATATCCTTTTTTCCCCGAGTTTGCTTTCTAAACAAGTATAGAAGTGAGTAGAACAATAGCTGGATGCTTCTGTGTTTGGAGAGCTACACCAGGCAGGTTTGTCCTGGCACATCCCTTCAGAGAACTTCCCACAGACAGGGTCATGCACCTTTGAAACAAGTTCAAGGTAGCCAGCTATAGAAAAGGAAGGAAGACAAAGAGATAGACTCACTGCTGTGATTTAAAGACAAGTGGCCCACTAACTCCAAATATTCTGGTTCTCCTATGTTGGAATACACATCATTTCTGAAATTTTAATAAGTTATCAACTAGTTTAGCAAACCATTGGACTTAACATTCCTAGGGGAGTGAAAAAAGATTAAAGCATTCCAAAGCTGTGACAGAACATGGGGGAAGAGAGATGAGAATCAGATGGAGGGACAGAGTGTTAAACTTTGGTGCTAAGCTAACTATTTTGATATAGGAAGAAGTCTGTATTTGGTATGGAATTTATGAGGAAATCATCTTCACTTCATTATAATATAACATGCTGTAGACTTTCTAATTTAAAAGGGGGTAATTTAATTGTACAAAATCTTGATGAAATCAATAAATTGGGAGAAAAGGAAAGAAGAATTCAAAACATAAACATATGTAGGAAATGATGGAACTAAAAAGAAACAGTAAAATAGGGGCTGGAAAGAGAACACGTCAGGAAAGTTTACTTGTCTTGCATGTGGCAGACCCCAGTTCAATCCCCAGCACTCCTTTCGGTCCCCTGAACCCCACCAGAAGTAATCTCTGAGTTCAGAGCAAGAAGTCAGTCCTCAACATCTCTGTCCCACCCACAAACAAAAAAAAAAATAAAACAGACAACAAAAACAAAAAACAAAACCAATCAAAAGCAGTAAGAGAATGGATTGCATTCATGCACTAAAATAGTTATGTTAAAAAGTATGAACTACTTAGATACCACTTAAATGCTTAAATCAACATTGGAATAATGAGGGGGAAATATGCTAAACAGGCACTGAGAGATATTACAGAGGTCAAAGCATTTGCTTTACATATGCCTACAGCCCTGTTCCATCTCCAGCATGACCTATGGTCCCCCAAGAACCTCCAGATAGGTCCTGAGCACAGAGCCATGACTAATTTCTTAGCATTGCACAGTTTGTCCTACCCACTCACCATTCCCTTCTCCACACCCTTGCAAAACAAAACAATGACAAGAAACCCAAACTAAACTAATTTAAATCAAAGGAAGCTTTGTGTTTACCTTACAACAGCCTGGGACCTTGTACGGTCCCTGAGCTTTGTCAGAAGTAATTCCTGAGTGTAGAGACAGGAATAATTCCTAAGGACACATAGGTGTGACTCAAAAAACAAAACAAAAGGTAATTCTATGAATTCACCAGGAACTACTAAATCTTAGACTCTGAGAAGAACAGCGCATTGCTTCTAATGAACCCTATGGTCCTATTTCCTTTTAGACATCCATGAATGACTATGTAGTAGCTATTTATGTACCAGTCAATGAAGGCAGTCTTTGACCATACAAGCACTGATGTTAGCTAGAGTGGGGGGAAAGTATCAGGAGACAATGGATGAGAAATGTAAAGAAATCTGAAGAAATGCAGATGAACCGTTATCTGCTATAGCTTCCCAAATGTGAGAAAACAACAACTGTTTTAATATTGGCTACTTCTCCAGGGGATCATCAGAATGACACCCATACAAGCAGTGTAAGGGGGAAATATTCAGTACCAGAGAAGGAAATCAGAGTCTTATACATGTTAGACATGTTCTGGTTGCACCCTCAAACCAAACTTCATTAAACAGAGGAGAACTAAAGAAAAAAGTTAGATATTGTCCATACCTATGGTTCTAAAGTTTTGTCTTGCAAATTTGGTTTCTTTATAAATTTAGGTTCAAACAACTTTTTTATAACAAATTGTGATGAAATTAGGAATGGAATTTAATTTTTTTTAACTCAGAATTTTAAACTGTAAAATAAAGACAAATTTTGTGAGCATTAGAGTAGCATATTGCCAGCAATTTGGATGCCACAAAAGGTTTTGATAGTAAAATACATGAAAAAGTTTAATTAAAAATAATAAATGCCTTGAAGTACAGATAACATATAAGATAAAATATCTATATACAGAAAATTGTAAGCACATTATTAAAGGAACAGAGATAAAGAAATTTAAAACATTGTGCAGATTCATTGACGCACTACCAAAGTTCTAATGTTCATTAACTCTCTCAAACATAAAATTTATGTGGAATTGTTGGAAAAAACTCAAATAATCAAAACAACCCTGGGATAAAAAAATAAAAAATAGAGGCATCACACACCACAATTTCAAATGATACACAAAATGAGAATAATCAAAACAGCTCAGTATTAATAGAGCAGGAGCTAAGGTATAGGGCTCCAAGTCACTTTACATCTCTGCACCTGGAACAGGTAGCCAATCAGGATGTAGAATGGGATGGCCGGGGGGTGGGATTTGGCTACAGATAAAAAGAGTGTTGAGCATCAGCTTGAGAGTCCATTTGCTCTACTCCCTTTCGGAACTAGCATTCCATGGACCCACCTGTCTCTCCACCAGACCTCCAGGTCAGGTAAGACCGGATGCGCCAGGAGAGGAGGCTTATACAAGTGGACATTTAGGGCCAGATGGGGGCAGAATCTAGACAGGACTTCCATGCCCAGAAGGGGATAAAGCACTGAATCCAAGACTCTAACTTCCCACAAGTGCCCGGAGAGGAAGAAACCTGGGACTAGGCAACAGGATCTGTTGGGGTAGAGCTGGAAGGCCCAGCAATAGTATGAGCATAGGATCTGGTCCACACGGACGGACCATCTAAAGGAAACCATACACCATTTACAGAGCAGCGTAGAAACAGGACCAGCGGCATGGGTCACGAGAGGTGAGTAGACTGCATGAGACAGGTTAGGGGATTTATACACAGGACCACCAGTTAGGGACAGGACCTGAATGTCATTCATGGGTAATGGAGAAGCCTGGGCTTCTCAGGAGGGAACTGTCAATACCTTTCTTTTGAGTTTTATATTAAATCTTTCATACTGTTCTCCATAACCCACAAGCACAGGGAAATCTGTTTTCACGTTAACAGTATTAAAATAAAGACACTTGTCACTTGTCTTCCCGTTGTTCATGGATTTGCTCCAGCAGGCGCCAGTAACATCTCCATTCGATTGGGAATGAGGTCCATTATTGTTATTGTTTGGGCATATCAAATACACCACAGGTAGCTTGCCAATCTCTGCCGTGGCTCTGGGTTCATCCCAGGGGACCCAGTCTTTTTCTATGACAGACCATCAACTATCCACCGTCCAGGGCCCACGGGACTGAGCCCTGGGTATAGACAAACCTGTCTCCTGTCTGCCACCTGCTTACGCAGCCGGCACTGCAGTCACACCTGAAACATCTTGAAGGGAGGATTGAAATAAAGACACTACAAAGAATAATGAAACACTTTATGGTATGCATGCCATTATCATTTGTGTTTGGCAAACATGTGAAGTGAAACAGAAAAACAGCAGGTAACCAGTAGGTAAGTAGCAAATCCACGGTCTACATCAAATATGCTATCCCTAAAGTCTGTGCAGTAACCTCTATGCATTATTTTTCTTCCCTGAAGATGATACAAGTCCATGTATGTTAACAAGATTTCATTCAAAATAATTCATTTTACTGAGTTGGTATCCACCCACACGTCTTTGGAAGTTTATAAACAGTGGAATCCCTCCCTCCTCGGGATAATAAACCAGCAATGCCGAGGTAAATATCTTCCATTAATACCAAAGATGACTAAATATTTGGTTCAAAGAATTGCCCTTTTCTCTATGTTGTATTCAGTCAGTGCTTTAATAGAGACTTGTCCTTAGCACAACACATATAAATTGACTATTTTTACAACTTACCCAGTGTATTCGGTAAGCAGATCTTCCCTTGACCTCTCACATGCAAGGGTGTCATGACTTTTCATCTTGCCCTTTCACTGCACTTTATTAGAAAACTCCAAAAGAACAAATTGCTCTTGTGTTTGGTAGTGCCCAGGATTAGTGAAAAATTTTACAAGTATTAGATAATAATAAAGTGGTTTGCATATCAGAAAGCAGAGAGTACAAAACAATGCCAGCTGTTTACACTTAACCAACACACTTTTTAAAGTTTGCTAATCATACTCAGTTTAAAAAAGTTTTTTGTTTAGATACTAGAATTTAATATATTGTTCTTCCTCCTTTTCACTAGATGTACTTGCATATGAGGCATCCCTGGTATTAGAGGGAAGGCATATCCTATTCCTTCTTTCATGGCCAATTTATCCATAGAAATTCTCATGTTCTGAAAGCCATATATTCCCATCATTTCAGTTATTTATAGTTATTTATAGCTTACAGTCATCCTTTTCTTATTCCTTTAAGTTTTATTTTTTTGGAAGTCTTTTTTCACAATTGTTGAAGAGTTTCTATTTTTTCACCCCCCCCCATTGCTCCTTAATTAACTGACTTTTGTTCTGCTCAATAGCCCCTTATAAATACTCTCACCAAAGTAAGCAATTATTTTTACATTATGTAATATGAGAATTTGTCTTGTAAGAATTACTTAAAATATAAAAATGATAAAAAAAGAGTATTTACTGGAACACATTTTCTCAAAAATGTTAAAAAATAAAATAGGTTTCCACAATTAAGAAACTGGTTACATTAATCATATTGCATCTTCCTGATTAAAACTTACACATATTTGAAAGATGGTTAATTCAGACTAAAACATTCCTTATTATTCTCTCTCTAATGTGTAAAAACAAAACTGTTACACACCCATTGTGTCCATAACAATGAAAAGTATGACATTTGAATGAAAACTAAAGAAGAGAATTTGCAAATATCGTACTTGGTTTAATGTTTGAGTGTTGGGATTGTGACTGATATCTCCTCTATTTGCCAAACTCCTGTAATGTTGTGACACAGCTTTCACATTAAAGAAAAAGGGGACTTTTTATATACCAGACAATTCTTACATAAATTATGACATATCAGTAAACCTGCCAAGTTCTGGCAGCCTTTCTCACATTTCCCGACTGTACTGAAAGATTGTTTCTTTAGCCTGAAGATGTCTTGGGGTAATTTTTTTTAATCATTTCTAGCTGACATCTCTTAAGCTCTTCTGTTTGTAGAACCCTTTATTAAGCTTGGTACTAGTCAACAAGTGAATTGAAGTTGACTTTGATTGGCATAAATACCATATTTATCTTCTCAGATACGTAATCAGGAGACAGCTGTCTGGCCACACTTGATTACTGCATATCTAAGGTTAATATAATATCCAAGTTAGAAATATTGAGTATTAGAGATAAAATCTGAAGTTCTCTGAAATAACAGACCTCATAAGTCAATTCTCATCTCTCACAAAGACAGCGCATTTTCATTAATTAGTATTTTTAGATCAAATTTAAAGGAAAATGTATATCTTTGCCAACTATAGCTCAAAATGTCTTTATTAAAGGCACATATTTGCACATGGAGTGTTAACAATATTCTAATCAACGAAGGCATTTCTCATTATTCAATGAGAATCAATAATCACAATATCATTGATTATTCTAATCAATGAGACGTTAAAATATGGATTATCTTAAATATCAATACATTAATGACACACACAAATGTTTCACAGTGTAATTTATGTCTACTAATCAAAACATTCAGACTTAATGTGTCAATTTTATCTTACATATTTTTTAAATAATGGGTAAATTATAAGTTAAAATAACTCTGAACAGCTGATATTTGACTGTTCTTTTCTGTATCCACCTATAAAAAGTGAAATATGAGATATAAAAATTATAATTATTTTACAATATGTGATTTTCACTAGTTTTTACAAACTCAGCTCAATTTTACATTAGGACTATTGAACATAGGTCAACAGAATGTGAGGGTTATATACTGCAGGAAATCTGATTTTGCTCTGGGACTTTTCAAGTTACATTCCCCAACTGGTATACTCAGTAGAGTGCTTGCTTTGCATGTAGCCAAGGTCTATACCCAGTACCCTATATGGAGCTCTCAGACCCACCAGGAATGATCTCTTAGCAGAGCCAGGGATAATCTCTGAGTTTGTCAGGGTGTGGCCCCAAAATTAAACAAAAATGAGCAAGCAAACAAATCCCCAGAAAAATTGGATGAGAAAGTTCCAGCAGATAAGGAAGAGCGAACCCTCAGTATGAGAAGGTTTTTTAATATCTATTAAAAATAATTGTCTTATTTTCATTTTGGGGAGAATATACCCAGTTGTGCTCAGGACTTACTCATATCTCTGCACTCAGGGATCACTCCTGGCAGACCCCAGGAACTCATATGAAAGTGACAGATATTGGGCTGGAGGCGATAGCCCAGCAGGTAAGGGCGTTGCCCTTGCAGCGGCCGGCCCATGTGGGCCCGGGTTCGATCCCGGCATCCCATATGATCCCCTAGCACGGCCAGGAGTAATTCCTGAGTGCAGAGCCAGGAGTAACCCCTGAGCATCGCCGGGTGTGACCCAAAAAGCAAAAAAAAAAAAAAAAAGAAAAGAAAGTGACAGATATTTTACCCTGGTAGGCTGCGTGCCTGGCAACACCCTATCCTCTGTACTATCATTCCAGTTCCCATAAACACATTTTAAAATCCTATTATGCTACAACAATCCGATATAAAATTTGTGTTTTTACAGAGGCTTATATTCCACTTTACACTTTTTTTTTTGGCAGGTGGAATGGGAATCCTCAAAGCAGTACTCAGGGTCATGGGATCACCTCTCCTCTACAAGACTGGTGAGTCTTTCAGTGGTAAGGCCCAAAAATGCAGTGTGGTGTGGAACCAGTGGGCTGGGGTGGTGCTCAGAACTCTGAGGGCTGAGATAGTGGAGAAGAGCAGTGTGGCAGCATTTAAAGCAGGGGATGGAGCCAGGAAAGAGCACATATAATTTTCTTTTGGGCATGGGCACAACCAATGATGCTCAGGGCTTACTGTTGGCTGCACTCAGGGATCAGTCCTAGAGGGCTCAGGGGACGACAGGGGCACTGGGAAGCAACTTAGGTCAGCCACATGCAAGGCAAATGCCTTATCTGTTGTGCTATCTCTCCACCTCTGCTTATACTTTTTAAACCTGTGTAATATTCTCCAGCCTCTCTGTGACCCTCCTTAAGAAATAAACTCAGGCTTCTTCCTCTTATAACAGAGGAAGGAATCGTTTGTTAAGGAATTCTTCCAGAATTAATTAATTCTTCAGGAATTCTTATTATAATGTATATTAGTGATCTGAACTCAAGTAATGTTCTACATTAGGACATAGCATATTAGATGCTCAGTAAATGACTCAATCCTAAAAGTAGCACTTTGTATCTAATCGTCATCAAGTTACTTTCCTTAGATTTATAATTATGTAATATATACATAATTATATGTATATATGAAAATTTTATATGTATGCATATATATATTTATATATAAACAACTTCAACTCTTTGCATGCCCACCTCTTTCCTGGTATAGCTTAAAATTTAGTTCTAGACCAGAAGACCCCAATCTTCTTGAATTTAGTAAAGCACAGCTGATGTATTGATTTAAATTGTCAGTATGCCACCTTGAAAGGAAAACAGAGCATTCAATGTCATTTTCAAAAAGGTGGCTGTAGCTGGTCTAAATAAAATACTGCAATATTTACCAAATTTCCTGTCTCATACATGGATAAAAGGAAGCACTAGTAGAGGGTGTTTTTGCGGCACAGCTGCTAGGTCATTGCAAAAAATATGGGTCTAACAGATGGAGAGAAACTAGAATTAAACCTGCAGGTATTTCTTGTTCTTTCTCAAGTCATGTTTATTTTAATTAAATTAGGGAAAAGAGAGTCTCATTTCTTAAAAGGAGATGTCTTGAAGGATTTGCATGTCCCTCCTATTTCTTTCCCTATAGAATTCTGAGGGGAATGGGGGAAAGAAAGCCTGTGGCACTGGATGATTGGAATGAAAAGTTTCAGAGGGAATAGTATATTTCTTTTTTTTATGAAAAAATTTTAACAGATAATGCCATATGATATTTTAAGTTGAAGAACCTTCAGTTTGGAGGCAAAGGTACAGAGATACATAAAGCCTACTAAACAAATCTTAGTCAACTGCTTTTTATCAATAAATCATGCATATTTGTGTCCAAATAAATCATTAGAAAACATTATTTTAAAAAGTTATTATAAATGTCATAGAAATATTACATATTTATAGACATTTTGATCCAATTTTAAGAAAATGTTTTGTACACATCCATTTCCTCTAAGGTCAGGAAATTTAACCAACCAATGCAAAGTAAATTTTATTGCTTGTGGTTTTAATTATATCCTGTCTTAAGAAATATGGCATCAATTTAATATTCTTCCCTCTCCTTTATTCTTTCCTTCCTAAAATGAAAAGGGGATGATAAAGAATGGTATCATTTTCAGTAGTGTTGGGAGTTTCTTCAAAAATTACAGAAACAGTCACTTGTGTATCAATAACGTGTGTCAAAAAACTATTTTCAAATACCTTCAAACTCACCCCACATATTTTGAGCATTAAGCTACTAAATACAGAGAGCTTATGTGTCATACCTAAATCTCATAGCTAATAAAGATTAGGAAAAGACCTTTTGTTTTCCCCCCCCCCAAGCATCTGTGTATCTGACTGTTCCTAAAACATACCATTTTTGGCCACGCCTGCTTCTATACTGCACTATTGCCAGTGGAAGGGAACTTCTGAAGTTGCCTCGGACAGTAATATGTTGTACAAACATTTACTGTGTCACATTTTCTTTACCTGCATAAAATGTGAAAATCTTGTCAATAAATATCTGCTAGGATTTGACTAAAGAATTGTTTGACATGCCAAGGAGACTGACACACAACAAAAGGAATAACCAGAAAAGGCATGGATTGGAAGAGAAAGGAACTCTCATTCACTGCTAGTGGGAAAGCCAATTAGTCCAGACTTTTCAGGGAAAACAATATGGACATTCCACAAAAATTAAAAATTGAGTTTCCCTATGACCCAGTAATATTACTCCTGGGAATATAACCTAGTAGCCCAAAATCACACTGCAGAAAAGTCCCCTGCACTCCTATGTTCATTGCAGGACTCTTCAAATAACCAGAATCTGGAAACAACCCAAGTGCCCAAGAACATATGAGTGGATAAAAGTAGCTATGATCCATCCTCACAATGGCACACTATGCAGCTGCTATGAAAAATGAAGTCATGAAATTCACTTAAGCGTAGATGGACATGGAGAACATTCGCTATATCACTATCACTGTCTTCCCGTAGTTCATTGATGTGCTTGAGCCGGCACTAGTAACATCTCCATACATCCTGTCACAAGCAAGTGTAGCAATCAAGGGCATCTACTTGCTCCAGGGACAGGAAAAGCCTCAAACCATTCTTCAGGTCATGGAATTGAGGTCCATAAGTATTACTAGTTTTTGGCATAACAAATAAAACACGGGTAGCTTGCCAAGCTCTGCCATGTAATTGGTATAGTATCAGCAGAAGGCTCTCATCTCGAGCATTTACTGATGAAACTTATAGGGGGAAAGATCAGGTTTTCTCTTGGATGGAGCTCTGAGGAACTAGAATCTGGATGTTGAGAATGACTGACTGCATATTAAAAAGTAGTAAATGAACTAAACAGAAACTGCACCAAGAAAAAGACCTGCAGACTGTCTGCCTTGGCACCATGAGGACATGAGTTCAATCCCTGACCCCACCCACACGCTGGGCACCATGCTAACAGCACTGCCATTGGAATCCCCAACACAATGACAGGTCTGACCTTTGGCACACTGCAGCCACATGCGTGATCCGTAATCACCACCTCTACAAAGGAAAAGGGGAAATTTTTAAATGCTAAAATTTGGCGTCAGAGAGGTAATTCAAAGCTCTGGAGCGTATGCTTTGCATGCAGGAGGCCTGGGTTCAATCCCTGGCATTGCATGGTCCCCTGAGAACCACCAGAAGTGACCCCGAGTACTGAAGTGAGTAGCCCGAGAGCACCACCAGTGTGACACCTCCCATCCAAGAGAAGAATACTAAAATACCAAATTAATAAAGGGTAAACTGACAATAATTTCCGGCAAGGATATGAACCAGCTGAAACTGCTCATGGGAACGTAATACACACTGGGAAACTGGCTATTTCTTGTAAAATTGTTTCTCATAAGCTGTTACTCAAGAGATGATAAAAAGTCACATAGAGCCCACAGGTAAATGTTTATAGCAGCTTTATGAATATTCACTCCAAACTGAAAACAACCCAAAAGTCCTTCAATTGCTCAAAGAGACAAACTGTATCATACTGGCACAATGCCATG
>JAJIBD010025132.1:0-17430 GCA_021461705.1 Cryptotis parvus
GATGCAGCAGAATCCGGAGAAGAAAGCACATTTACATGCCCGCCTGTCCTTCACCAACTATAAGACCAAATGACTGCCCTCCAGCGCCCAGATGGATCTATCACATCTTCCAGAAGGTAATGCAGAAGATTATCCATGACTTCTACTCAGATCTCTTTGATAGCCACGTCCACCTGCCCACATACCATTCGCCCAGGATGGATGTCGTTTAAAGTTCTCCCTTCTGAAATCTGACCATTACCTTGAGTCAGTAAAGAAGGGAACAAACCAGGCGAACAAAAAGTCAGACTACGAACACCGAGAAGAATCTGCCTTCAAAGTACTCATCAATACACTGGCTCGGCTCTTCACATATCTGTCTGAGATGCAAGATTGCCCGCTCCCCCAGCGGAAAACCAGCAGGACAGTTCTACTGTTCAAGAAGGAGAACAGTCACGACGTACGACAGCTGAGCCCCCCATCCGCCTGTTGTCCGTCATCTATCAACTGTTCACTTTCGAGTCATCTGGTAAAATTGGCAGAACATAGATGAAGGGAAAGCCATGTGAGCAAGCTGGCTGGAAAGGATCAGCCAATCGACCATATCGACATGATAGCAAACGCATTAGAAAGGTTTGCTTAAGGGAGTTCAAATGCTTCTGTCTCACGTTTATTGATTTAAAAAGAAAGCCTTTGATTCTGTAGAAACTGAAGCGATCATCAAAGCCCTAATAGCCAAACAGGGCATTCAAACCCAATACATAAAGATCCTTCATAGGCTCTACTATGGATTCACCACCATAATCTCACCCAGCATTCTGCAAGGAAGTGATCATTGATGTTGAAGGAGTTAGGCAAGGGTGATACCATTTCAACCAAACTCTTCAGCGCCACCCACCGAGAACATCGTGTAGACAACGTAGAATGGGAAGGAATGGGAGTGAAGATAGGCGGTAAGCAACTATACCACCTCCGCTTCGCTGATGACATCGTTCTAATAACAGCAAACATTAGCCAAGTGGCACAAATGCTTTGGCTGACTTCCAGCTGAGAATGTGGAAGATGGGTCTACAGCTGAATCTAAAGAAAACAATGTTCATGAAAAATGAACTAACAGATTCCGAGGCCCCATTCACTCTCCAATGGAACGAAGACATCTCACAAAGATACGCTTGATTATGTGTACCTAGGTCCAAGAAGTCAACATGATGAATGACCTAAAACCTGGCTGCGCAGGAGGAAAGATAGCGGCATATAGTTGCCTTCAAATCGAAAAAATAGCGAAAATTACAAAGAACCTCTGGCTCTGTCATATCTCTTTCACTCCCCTGTTCTCCCTGCATTAACATTTGCCTCATAGACCTGGAGCTGGCCTGAGCGGGATGAGTCGCTATTGGTCTCTCAAGAGGAATCCCAAGAGCTATGCTTGGAATATCACGCCTCACTCAAGTGACAGAAGGAATCTGGAGTTCTGACCTCCGTCGCTGTTCCAGAGTCAGGACACTGTTATTGCCAGACGCCGAAAATCAGATGGGCTGGACATGCAATGCGATTTTGGAGATGACTGCTGGACTAAGAGCCATTACTGGACTGGATACCATGGATGTCAAAAAAGATCACATAATTACCTACAAGATGGTCAGACTTCTTCGTCCAAGACCCTGAACGAATGGTTTGAGGCTCTTTGTATTTCCTGAAACAACCAGATGCCATTGGGACCACTGTACGTGGTTGAGTCAAATGGAAATATTACTGGCTCCCACTCAAAGGGAATTGATGAACAATGGGATGTCTAGTGATCCTGAGTGATCTAGTAGATTAATAATGTCCTTAGTACAATTATTTCATAGAATTTATTATGCTTTCTATAACTCCTTACAAATAATATATTTCTGTTAGGAGCTGAGCTTAGATACAATTATTATCTCTGTAATCTACATATATATTTTATTATATAATCTGTGTATAATCTATTGTATAATATGATATCATATCTAATAAAATGTCTTGCATATGCATTTAAGACTTAATCTGCTAAATAAGGTAGTTGCTGCTAAATAAGGTAATTGCATTTCAGTTCAACTTTTATTGGGGCTTTGCTGTGTAGTCATTCCTTTCATAGATCAATACAATATTCTTATGCTGCAAATTCCATGTCTTCAAATTCACAAAATTCTCCTTTCTGTTTGTGTTTACTTATTTTCTTGGCGACCAGAGAAAAAAAAATATATATTATATATTGTGGTTTGCTGTTCATGAAACTAGTACCATCTGATCAGAAGTTTGCATTATCACTTAATAGACAGTGGCCCTTAATTTCTTTAAACTTATATATAATCTTCTCCATGAGTATGGGACTTGTCAATAAAATAGATTGATGTGGGTGGAGGGCAGTTCAGTGTTGAGCTCTACAGGTTTCATATGTTTTAAACTCAAGTTCTATTATTAAAATATTCAAATTCCAGTTTGGTGGTGGTATGATTGGTGTTGATATTATATGCCCAATCTCAAATATAAATAACTTTGTAAATCATGGTTCTTAAATAAAATATTTTTAATTAATTCTGTTATAGTTTTGAAGTTTCCTGATACAGGTATAATTATGGAAACTTATTTGAAATGAACATTTATGCAGATTCTTTTGGAGATTTCAAATTTTCTTTTCAAACACAAAGTGTTTTTAGGCGCTCAGGAGCAGTTCATATAACCTCACATATACATGAATTCCCATGACTTTGATCTGGCATCAAAATGCAAGCCAACATGCTTGTTACTCAATTCTAAATAAACTACCAAGGGTTATGAAAGGAACATTTAAGCTTTTGTTTTAAGAGAGATACCTTCTAAGCAACATTACTGTCCTGATAATGGATAGAGAAAGAAATTACCTCAGTTTCATTATTTTAATTATAACTATATCACAACAGTGTGTTTCTACTGTGAATGAGCCAATAATTTAATAATACAAAAATGATGAGTTATTCTTTCTTTGTAAATAGTCCAATGGTTAAGAGGAAATTCCTCCTTTTTCCTTCAACCCAAGAAGATAGTAAATCTAAGAACTGTTGGGACAATTTGTGGGGTAAGAAGAGAAACAACCCAACAGAATATTGAAAGAGTACAAATAGTATATTACTGTGTTTACTATTATTTAGGGTAGTGTTGTTAATTGACAGGTTTTAGGAAGTTAGTCCTGGGAGCTTTGCTGTTTTATCCACTCACAGCTTAATCTCACATGTTTTAAGACAAGGTTCATTCAAATAAGATCTCTCTTCTGGGCCAGAGAGATGGCCAGCAGGTAGAAGTAGTTTGCCTTGCGTGCCCATTATGCTGGCCTGGGTTGATCCCGGCATCCCATATGGTCCCTGAGCACCGCCAGGGGTGATTCCTGAGTGCAGAGCCAGGATTAACTCCTGAGCATCGCCCAGTGTGACCAAAAAACCAAAAGATAAATAAATAAATAAAAATAAATAAGATCTCTTCTATGTAAATACTGATAGAGGTGTGGCGATTGCAGTCACTTTGATTCTGAATAACTTCTGACTTAGTATACAGCTATTATGTTATCTGGGTGAGCTGGCTCACTCTTTATACACTCACCCAGTGTGGGACAGTTGGAATTTACAGGAGACTACCACCCTGGCGCCTGGCACGTTTAATATTATAGGAAGGATCATACTAGTTTGCCCTCACTTGGGTGAGTGTGACCCTTTCAAGTAACAGAGATACTCAGAATCACCATGATACAGATAATAAATAAATTGTGGACCTTGTGGGCACCATTTAGATTACATGAAGCCCATGAAATTAATATGTATTACTTTATTTCAGCCCCCCCTCTCTCTCTCAGTGTTTTTACATAAGGAGATAATCTCAGAAAGAAGGGTTAGTCCTTGTCATACTCCTTTGTTTATACCTGTAATAGGGTGTGTGGAATCACCCCTTCTACACTCATTTAGGGTTCTTTGTTGACAGGACCTCCCTCTCACAGATAGGATTACTTTGGTGTATATAAAGGGGCTGACTTGAGGCTCCTTCCTCCTCTTCCCTTTTATTTGGGTGGGTCTCCTCTCGGGTGAGATCTCTCTTTTGGTAAGAGACTTGGGCTCTTGTATGGTCTAAGTTGTGACCAGAGCTAAGAGTTCTTTCATTATATTGGATTACAGTGGTAGAGCTT
The DNA here is from genome assembly GCA_021461705.1 of Cryptotis parvus. NCBI lineage: Eukaryota > Metazoa > Chordata > Mammalia > Eulipotyphla > Soricidae > Cryptotis > Cryptotis parvus. Next base: position 4,157 of record JAJIBD010025132.1, read on the forward strand.
GTACTAGTACTTATAAGCCTTTTTTGGAACTGCACGGGACTCGTGAGTTTTCATCCATTCCCCTGGCCTCCTCGGAAGTAGAAGAGAACTGTCCTGATACTGTCTGGGGACTGGCGGCTCTCCTGACAGAGTAGAAATTTGTAAGGATTTTTTGATTGCCTGTTTGATTTCCTAAAATACAACAATGGGGGAGGACAGTGAATGGAATTAGTCACAGATTTTTTAAAGGACAAATCAGTTCATTTTGCATATGTTTCTGAAAAAATTATATGTATTTAATTTTGAGTATTATAAACCTAGTTTGATATGATTTCATCATACAAAAAATAAAAAGATGAGGATTAATCACCTTTGTTTTCATTTTTCTTACAATACTATCAGAAACCTTAAAGGGTCCTTTTAATGGGAAATTTTGTCTAAAATATAGAAATGTTCTTATTGCTTAGACCTCTCTTACCTGGGGAATTTCATTTTTATTTTACTCTAACCACACTAAAAATCTGGCAAAAATAAAACCGTTTCTAGAAAAAGAATAAAAAATTAAGAGCTTCATACAATATCTCTGTGTTTCCAGTGCAATGTTAGACTAGCTGTTATGAACAGTTAAGCTATCAAACTAAATGGAAAATATAAGCACTTATACCCATCCCTTCACAAAGCATAACCGAGGGATATTTTTGCTGTTTTCGAGGCAATATATTATCACTAGAAAGGGACTGATCCATAAATAGGAGACATTTAGGCACTAGAGTGACATTTTCTTTCATTATTCCATTTCATGTCATTTTTGCCTTACATGTTTGTCTCTAATCCCTGCATGTTCTTCTACCTATGTAATATTCAGTTGAAGTTCTATGAGTATATTTAAACTTCCAAAAGTCAGTAGGTTCAGAGTTGTGATTCCCAAAGCAACCATAATTCCACCCCTTTGTTTTTATATAGCATTTGTATAACTGGGAAGTTGTTAAGTTTTATATCTTAATATAAATATGCAGTCATGTTGAGTGCTTTTTTATAGTTGCTGTGGGAATCACAATTTAGAATTTTCTGATTTTCTTTTCATTTAAAAAATTTCTCAATCATATTATTGCAATCACCAGCACTCCCTCTGATTTTATTGAAGAAGTGGAAATGGGTAAAAGGAATAGCAATTTTACTTTAAATTCCTAGGTCTTTAGTTTAAGATATTATTCAGCTGCCAAGGGGGGAAATTTTTCTTTAAAGGGAAGAAGGAAGAGCATAAGCACATTTCAAAATAAAATGGTAAAAGGAAAAATTACTATGGTAAAGAAATGTAAAGTAGTTTTAAATATGTGCAATTTCCAAATATTTTGAAATGTTATGTTTTCTTTTGGTCACAAAGTAGTGAGTGTTACAATATAGAAGCTATGAAATTCTTATATTTCTTATTAGCAGGCATTGGTGTTCACTTTATAGACGAGGAATGACGTGATTCTGTGTGTGTGTGTAGATGTGTGTGAAAGTGGAGAGAGTGAGAGTGAGAGAAAATTTGTGTGACGCATTTCTCTACTCACCTCAACGAAAAAAAATTAGAGAAATTAAACACAATATCAACAGAATTTGCATGTGATTCTATTACTTTAAGTCCCATTGAACTTTGATTTAAAAGTCTAAAGTCCAGGAACCTTGCAAGAAGAACTGTATAAAAGTTTTGCAATAAAAGTGAAGACATTCTGATGAAGAAAATGAGATTGAAGTCAGGTAGACTATCGCAGGCAAATATCCTGTTCAGGTTAACTCATAATATTCCTTTTTAATTTTAGCACCTACAGCTTTTTGATAATATTTCTAAAACTCACAGGCCAGACTTTGAGAGATATTAGTATAGTCAATTTCCTGCACTCTGAGAGAAATGAGCCAAGTCAAATAATTTGAAAGTCTATTTCCTTAACGTTTTCAACATAGTACCTCTGACGCTATGTAAATAAATGTTTACAATGATGGACCATTTCTTCTTCAGAAATCAGAAAGGATTTTGTAAGGATACTATTGAATTCTTGGAAAATGATTTTATCTCATTATAAAATCCTATCTTTGCAATATACGAAGAGTTTGTAAATATTTACTATCAAGCTATATTGACAACATTGCTCTGATATTGGTAAAGTGAAGAGTGAAGAAAGTTGTAGAGTTTTCTTGCTTCAGACATGAAATAACCCCTAACTCATAGAATCAACACAGGGCAAAGTTTTCAGATTATGTCCTTGAACTGTACTTTATTTTTTCCTGGCAACTCAGAATTGAGAAACTTGAGGTATTTGATTTATTCAGCTAAATTCACAGTAGACTGATTATATATATATATATATATATATATATATATATATATATTCAATATCTATATCTATTCTATATATATTCAATATCAGTTTATAATTTTTGATAAAATGATTATCACTTTGTATTTCTTATACTAATCAGTTTGCTCTCGGTCTTTCTCAGGGTTCTAATTTTCATTAGGTATCTGCTTACAAATTATGAAATCATAGTGTAAAGGATTAGCTGAAGATATGAAAGACAAGCATCTACAGCATTAAAATCATTGGTATTAACACAACTCAAAATCCAAAGGATTTGAAGTAACCATTTTAAGTAATTAAAACATAAGATGCTGGGGATTGGGCATCGAGTCCCAGAGCTAGATATTATGAGTTCTATCCTTTCCCACAGAATCCTCACACACACACATCCACATATGGGTAACCCTCGTACACATTTTTCCAAACCTTTCATAATCTAGGTACTGCGGGAAGTTAATAGGATCCATATTCCTCTCAGAAAACTCATAGATGTACTCAGAACATACTATTCAGATGATTCCTCTATGTATAATATCTTAAAACAATAATTTGAATAATAAATACAAGAGTATTTAATAAATAGGAAAATAAAGTGTTCTGTGAAAATTTAGCATGCTTACAGTATGTAGTCACTTTTTATTAAATTTTTTGTTACCTTAAAATACACTTTATATCTGCGCAATTACATATATATTATACAAATGTACATAGCACATGGTGTTTGATAGTCTTTCTTTTTAGCTTCAATTTTTCCTGTGAAAAGATGCTCTTATTGCTTATATGATAGGCATCATTTTCCCTTTATTTATACCAAAACTGGTTCCTTGCCGTGTCTACCCCTACCAACAATTATGATATAAACTATAAACTTGTATAATTAAGAAATGCTGGGGGCTAGAGAGAGAGTACAGAAGGCAGGGTGTTTGCCTTTTGAACGTAGCGAACCCAGGTTCAACATCTGGCATCCCATATTGTCCCCCAATCACTACAAGAAATAATTCCTGAGTACAGAGCCAGGAGTAGAGTACTTCCTGGGTATGGTGAGTAGTACTTCGGGGTGGTGAAGCCTGAGTACTTCCTGGTATGGTGCCAAAAGAAATAGAAAAAGCACATCCACTCTTTTATATATTTTAATAAAATTGTTTATGCTGGACTGATTTGAAGGGTGGTTTAATTGTTTCAATCTAAAATCAACATTATAGTAACACAATACTATATGGACACCACTCATCTTTAAACTGGGATTATCTGGTGCTTTCACCTCAATTATCTGACATCTCTCCTGATCCCTTTGTAGTATTTATGGTTAGTACAAGCATGGTGTTGACCTTTAAAAAGGAATATAATAAACCTGTCATTTGATTTTTCTCATCACAGTATCCTGGTATACAGAGAATTTCCCAGAATACAACAACCTTCATTTTACAAATCCTAGATTTTTGACATAATTACAAGTAGAATTTTCCAAGAATAGAGGTATCAATGCTCTGCCATGGATGGTTGTTTATGAGAATTCTTGCTCTAGGAAAAAAGACATTAGTGTTGCTATTGCTAAAATTCTAGGATGTCAGAGATAAGCATATTAGACCCTGGAGTGTGGCTTACCTAGATTTACTTTATCTTCATGTTGCTTCTTTATCTTCATGTTTCTCAATAACGAAAAAAAGGTGGAAAATGATTGATAGGCAAAATAATTTAATAGCAAGAAAGTATAATAGTAAAATTATGAGAAAATCATAATAAATAAATTAGGGAGATAATGAGATAGCATACATCAATCAGAAAGCGTTCATATATGCCAATTAATCTGTCTGTCCCCTCTGAACATGTCCATTTGATTCCTTATTCACATTTAAATCCCAGATGAAGAATGAGGTTCAACTAAAGATTTTTCCCTGTTTAAATGAATGATGCCAAATTGGGGATGGAGTACAGGCATCAGCTTTAAATTGTCAGACAGCTTTAAGAGTGGTTGAAGACTTTCAAATTCATAAAGTTCTCTGCCTTTGCCATGCATGATGTCAAGCCCAATTTCCTAAGTTTTTATTTTGTTTACTTATTGTAAATTTTCCTTCTTCCATTGAGATCTCTGGTGTCTTTCAATTACCAATTCATTATCTTAGTTTTCAACATATCATTGCTGTCTCTGGAGTAAGAGTTACTGAGATAATATTAGAGACAGAAGGAGAGAGACTGAGGGCAGAAAAGTCTTTAGAAGTAGAAAATACCATTCATGGACTTTACTTTGAATATTTCTGAAATATTTTCTAGAAATTTAGGTCCCCTCCCCTCTAATCCTCTCTCTTCTTCTTTCCTTCCTCTGCTTCCCTCCCTTTCTTTCTCTCTTTCTTTCTCAACTCTTCTCTCTCTCTCTCTCTCTCTCTCTCTCTCTCTCTCTCTCTCGTGCCACAGTCAGCAGTACTCAGGCTTACTCCTGACTCTACACTCAAAATTCACTCCTGATTGGTCAGGGGCTCAGATGAAGTGCAAGGGATTGACCCAAGTTGAACCTGGCAAGACAGGTAAGACCCATGTAAGACACCGTAAGGCATTACCCATTTTACTATTACTCTGACCTCTTGGTGACTGAGCTGCACCTTAGGCAGGAAAGATGACGTTTTCTATTACATGTGATTAAGTAATTGGCAGTTAACTGTGTGGCCACACTTTTACCTCGGCTTACTTTTAACTTCTTTTTCAGAAAATGTAGTTTATTTTGTTTTTATTGTTATTTCTGTTTGGTTTGGGGGCCACACCTGGAGATGCTCAGGGGTTACTCTTGCTCTGTGCTAGGAGTCATTCCTGGCAATGCTCAAGAATACAGATGCAGTGTTGGAGATGAAACCAGTCAGACACATGCAAAAATGCACTTTAACCCCTTTACTACCTCTCCAGCGCAGAAATCATTTAAAATATTTGCTTTATTCTAGTGTGAATTGGTGGGATCCTGAATAGTTTGACCAAGAGAGTGTTTGTAGGAGGTTTCAGTTCTCTCTCCTGCACCAAAAATTTTCTTAAGAAAATCTCCATAAGGGAGCCCAATAACAACATTGAGTATAACTAAATTATATATATATGTAAATATAAGCTTTACATATATATACAGATATATTGCATATATCTGTATATATATTTAACATATATAAATATATATGTTATATATTTAACATATATAAATATATATTTTAGACATTGATAGTTTTGTGTTTATTTCAAGTAGTATTCCCATGTTTGGGATTGACATGTAAGCACAATAATGCCATTACTTTCTCAAGTCCTTCGTCTCTATTTTACCTTTAAAATTCACAGCAGAGCCTGGCAAGCTACCCCGTGTCATATTTGATATGCCAAATACCGTAACAATTATACACCTCATTCCCGTGACCTGATGGGAGAACGGTTTGAGGCTCCTTTACATTCCTGGAACAACCAGATGCCCTTGGGCTGCACTTTAGTATAGGACTTAGGACATATGAGAGATTATATTGGTGCCCGATCGCAAGCAAATCAACGATCAATGGGGAAGACAAGTGATAAAAAGTGATAGAAATAATGCATAAATATATTTTATATATTGATAATGTTGCATTTATGTAAATAAATAATATATATTTAACATAAATAAATATATATTTATATCACTGATAGTTTTGTGTTTATTTTTTAAAGTAGTATTCCCATGTTTGACATGTAAGCACAATAATGCCATTACTTTCTCAAGTCCTTTGTCCATATTTTATCCTTTACAATCCAGCTTAGGCATTACAGACTTACATGCTGATGAGCAAGAAGGTACTGAAAAGAAAGCATTGCAGTTTCTGTAATACAAATAGTACAGCAGGGAAGTCTACTGCCTGGAAATGAGTGCATCCTGGGTTTAATCTACATGGTATCTAGAAGGTCCCCAAATCCCTCCAGGATATCCCTGAGCACAGAGCCAGGAGTAATCCCTGAGCACTCTCATTGTACCCTCCAAAAGAAAGAAAGAAGGAATGATGGAAGGAAGACCAAAAGTAAGGAAGGAATAGAGCACTCAATATTCTGCTGATTTTCACTGGGATAGCATATGTTCATTTTTCGATACCATCCTATGGCTGGCTTCAGGTTAAATTTCTATTCTCCTCAATAATTTCATTTTTCAAAAACATGCCCACACCACCAGAAGCATTACTAAAGAAAACATCTTGCTCCTGGTAGCCAAAACCTTCCATAGTCATTGCTATGCTTAACTGTACTCTACTGTCCAGGACCAGCCCCTCATCCAGAAATTACTCTGTTGAAAATTCAGGCATGCATGGTTTGGTAATGGAATCTGCAGGTTTTCAGACTTGGGGGGATGGGCTACCTTACCCCCACCTTCTGAACATTTGGAAGTCACGACAGTCAAAACCACCAACCACCTCCAAGTGCCATGTATGCTATTTCACTGACCATGATCCAGAGACTGATAAAATAGATCTCAAAAGAGATCAACAAATTGCAGATATTCTTCTTGACCCCATTTAAGGCTGAGTTTCCACAGTAATACCTGAAGGGGCGGTAAGCCCATTCTCTCAATACTGCCCCACAGCCGAAAACCTCCATACTGCAGTCATTGCCATGTTCCCAGATAGGGACTTCACAAAGTTTCAGATGAGTTTAATCTAGAAGTTAATCTGTTCAAAAGCTCAGATATGCGTGTTTTGTGACTGAATCTCCAGGCTTTTATGGAGTTGGGGATCAGCTAACTCCCCCATCTCCTAGTTCTTCTGGAAGACCTGGCAACAATTCACATACCCCAAAATGCCACACAATTAAACATAACTCCATCTGTATCGCCCAGTTAAAAATTTTGTACTTCCTGGAGTGACACCTCAAACTCTACAACACCGATATACCAGAGTAGCACAGCAGATTGGCTGGGATGTAATCTAGAAGACAGGCAGTTTTGATTAATAAAATTTTAACAAAGAAGGTTTAGCCTATAACATCTTAGTAATATTTTACATCAGTGCTTATAGCTCCATGGTGAGATACACAATTTAACTAACTCTTCTGAGGACAATTTTTTTGATGATTCTTTTAGCAAATAGTAGCAAGCAGTATAGAATGATTATTGAGGGCCTGCTTAATCTACTAAATAGATTATTGGGGCAGGCTTAATGGATGGTTTGGAAAAATTGGAGATAATGGTAGTAGGAAGATGCAATGGTGATAGGATTTGTGTTAGTATATTGACAGTAACAAATTCTCATAAACAACTTTGCAAGCACAGTGTTTATATAAGATCTAAAGAGGAAAATAAATTATTTTTAAAAGATCACTTGACTTCCGTAGATCATCGATTACTCGAGGGGGCACTAATAACATCTCAATATGTTCTGTCACATGCGAGATAGCCCAAGGGCATCTTCTCGCTCCAGGAACATAAAGAGCCTCAAACCATTCCATCATTAAATGAATAAAAAAGAAAGCATCTGAACAAAATCAATAGTGTCACTTGATAATTCCATTGCTTCAAAAGTCTCCCTTTAAATTCAGATCCATCATCTCTAGATTAAGCATCTCCATTTCCCGGAGACCCTCAGAGTACAATATACACCCAGAAGTTTTCAAATATTTTGTCTTCAATATTTTGTCTTCAAATATTTTGTTTTCAAATATATATATCTTCAATGCAATAGAAGACATAATTGTGTGGAAGTATTTATTTATGTATATTTTATGATCATTCCTAAAAGAAATAATTATGTCTTATTCATTATAACCAGCACTTTAAATAAGATGACAAAAGCATTTTCCCCCTCCAGTTGAATACACAAATGATTAGAAACTGGTTGCAAGATTTGTAGTAAACATCATTTTACAATCTCGACATATCTATCTCTATTTGAATATCATAAATTAGTGATATATCATAAATATCATTTTATAAATATCATTTATTTTGCTTTATTGTTTTGGTTAGGTGTCATGCCTGTCAATAGTCAGGGTTTCTTCCTGTTTTTGTGCTTAGCGGTCATTCCTTGCAGTGGTCAGGGTACCATCTGTAATGCAAGAACCTTCTACCCATGTTATCTTTCTGGCCCATATAGATATATAATACTTAAGTAATAATAATAATTGAAACTATTAACTTTGTCAAAAAATTCTAACTTTACAACCTTTAACTATATTATCTAAAGAAGCTTAACAAGTGTAATTTTTTTTCATTATGTAATGAATTTATCTTTCTTATCTATTTACTCCTTGTAGCATGGGAGATACATGTTAATTGACATTTCCTTTTCAGTTTTGTGGGAAAGAGAGGAATCTGCAATACAAAAAGTTATATGGGTTAATAGCTATGTTTAACTAAAATACTCTTTTTCTAATTTTTTTGAGACTTGGGGCGGAGCTGCTACTGGTCTCACTTTGCCCATCTGCTCATGAGGTGCCCCGGAGAGATGGTAGGTTCTAGCCCTGGCCCGCCACCCCAGCAGAGCCTCACAACAAGCCAGACGACCCTCCACTCCATGAGGACCTCCATTTTCTACATCGGACTTCCCTCGTCAGAACTCCACCCACCAGACTAGCCTATCACAGCCCGGCTCGCGAGGCCGCTTTGCGGCCCATGGTTCATCAATAAATGCTGGATTTAGAGATGACTACAAGAGTATGCTAGCCGCACGGCAGAGCCTGGCAAGCTACCCGTGTCATATTTGATATGCCAGATACCAGCAACAATTATAGACCTCATTCCCATAACCTGATGGAATGGTTTGAGGCTCTTTATGTTCCTGGAGCAAGCAGGTGCCCTTGGGCTCTACTTGCATGAGACAGGTCATATGGAGATGTTACTGGTGCCCGCCGAGCAAATCTGAATGATGAACGGAAGACAGTGATACAGTGACAGTGATTCTTTTTGATTAAGTCACAGGTAAATTGAAATTTAAAAGACATTTTAAGATTTGTTTTAAAAATCATAAATATTATACCTAATCCTATTGGTCTTTTATCTTCACAAATAATACTTTATCAAATTTAGTTTTAGTATCTTCATGTTTAATTAAAATACAATTCTAATTAAAATATGTGTATTCTTTTTCTTCTCTTTTACATTCTTTAATGTCTACAGTTCTTAGGATTAAACAAATTTTGTCTAACTCTTAGAAAATTGGCTTTACCATTATGACTGGTAATATGCTGAAAAACCTTTAAAAACAGTTTTAACAATATTCACAAAATTCCACACAGTCCCGCTGTAATGTTTCATTTCCACATGAACTACCTAGATAATTAATCCAATGTGTATATAGCAAGAACATTAGGTGATGCAAAAAAGTTTTACATCTAAAAAAGACAATTCAAAATATATACTTAGTGCTTACAATTTACCAGGTAAGTAACTCTCAGACTGACTGAATGACTATTTACTAGAAAATGTATTCACAATCAGAAACACAAAATTTAAAAATGAAAAAGCTCTAGATTTTCACTTGGTTATAAATTTTTTTTGTCCCTTAAAGCTTTATTACACATTATACACTCCTGTTTCTCCTTAAGACTCTCTTATCAAAACCTTTAAATAAAACATCAGGTTGCTGCTTGCTTGACCTGCTGACCCCTGTCCAATTAATCCCATTCAAATACTATTCTTTTTATACTATATAGTGTTGGTTCCTTTGTTAAAAAAGCTGACTGAAAAGCAAGTAAAAGCCAAAAGAAGAGCACGCTACCAGTTACTTTCAGTATAGAAACGTTTCTAGTGGGAAAAATAATAGTGGGTCCTGCAATTATTCTAGTTTCTTTGGTATGTAGTAGTTATACCCACTTAAAACTTTTTATTCAATAAATTTTTAGGTTGATTGAGATCTGAGTTGGAAGATTTATCTTGCGGGATATTTTTAGTAGCTGGTTCTAAAGCGTGTCTCCATTCTCTCGGTCTCCGTGACACTGTGGTTTTTGTGCTGATGTGCTGTCACATTAATAGAGGACATCGCTTCTAATAGAAGCATGCTGGGGTTCTGCAGAGGGTGAATTATTAACTCAGGTGTATGGGAGAGTAGTAAATGAACCGGAAAACACAAGGCATTGTTTAATGCTCTGTTTGTATCTGATTCTTTTTGTTTCCATACACCAATGGGAACCAGGTAGGAATGCTAACAAAGAAATTTCAAATAGATAAGAGAGAATTTTAAACTGTTGCCATCATTCTCAGCTTCTGTCAGTGCATGAAGAAAACAACATCAAAATGAATTAGGCACCAATGAGAGACAAAACATGAGCTGAGAGGAAATCAACACCCAACTCTATCCTCCCCAGTCATTACCAGAGGTTCATTAACGAAGTCTTAAATTGAAGTACTAGAGGTCAAACATTCCTTTTTAATTCTATACCACATGATGAAAAATCTGGTCTTATTATAAAAAGATGGCTTTAAAAATATCATTCAATTTAAAGAAACCTGTATTGCAAAACACCATAATGCCCAGTAGGAGAGAGAGTGAGCTTGAAGTGATAGAAAGAAAATGAAAAGTGTCTGCCATAGAAGCAGGCTGGTGGGAGGATGGAAATTGACAGGAGGCAACAATATTGGAGGTGAGAAATGTACAATGGTGAAGGGATGGGTGTTGTAACGTTGTATAACTGAATGCAGATCATGAGTAAAATTAAAAGGAAAAAATACAAATACTAAACAGAGCTGGAGAGATAGCACAGTGGGTAGGGGCATTTGCCTTGCACGTGGCTGACCCGGGTCGATTCCCCGACATCCCATATGGTCCCTGAGCACCGCCAGGAGTAACTCCTGAGTGCAGAGCCAGGAGAAACCCCTGAGCATTGCTGGGTGTGACCCCAAAAAGCAATAGATAGATAGATAGATAGATAGATAGGATAGATAGATAGATAGATAGATAGATAGGATAGATAGATAGATAGATAGATAGATAGATAGATAGATAGATAGATAGATAGGATAGATAGATAGATAGATAGATAGATAGATAGATGGATGGGATGGATGGATGGGATGGATGGATGGATGGATGGATGGATACATGGATGGATGGATGGATGGTGGATGGATGGATGGTGGGTGGGTGGGTGGGGTGGTGGGTGATGGGTGGGTGTGGTGGGTGGGGTGGGTGGGTGGGTGGTGGGTGGATGGATGGATGGATGGATGGATGGATGGATGGATGGATGGATGGATGGATGGATGGATGGATGAACATTTTGGATCACTTTCCCACTATTCTCAAATAGAGATTTTTTATAAAATCTCTTTACCATAAAGATGAGCATTTGGTTGGAAAAGTAGGGAGCAATTAGAAAATTTTCATTTTTAAAGAGTTACTTAAAGAAAATTTCTGAATGCAATCCATATAGAACTGAAACATAAGAAATACACATGACTTTCATTGTGCTTTTCATGTACTGTCAACTATTTTTTCCTTTCTTGTTTTACAGGGCCTCATCCTATGTATCTCCCATGATGTTGAGAATATTGGCAGCCTTTCTGAAGGCCAAGAGACAGGGACGCAAACTGTAAAGAAACTCTTTCTAACTGTTTACTTGAGGAGTTACTATCATGTACAGCATCTTTGCTCATAAACTCATGCAAGTAAATAATTATTCTATATTAAAAGGGTGTTTTTTGCCTTTTACAAAGGCTTTTATCAATATTTTACTGCATTTTAATAAGTGTTTCTTTCCACCGGCTTAGAAATTAGCCCTGGTTTCCTCTCTTATTTTTTAATAGAGGTATCACACCTGGTGGTACTCAGGAGGACACATGCTCTACCATTTTCATGATCTCCCAGTAACAACAGTCATGTATTTTCATAGAAGCAAAAACTCCTCCCTTAAACTTGAGATGTTTTGTAAACCAGTAAATTAAATAATGAGTATAAGAAAATCAGAAAAATCTGAGGAAAATATCCCGGCTGTTGGGCTGAAGAGGTGGCGAAGTGTTTCGTTTTGTTCTCAATGGAGCCTTTGTTTCATCCTCATCAAGTAGAGATAAGAACCCCTGAGCACGCCCAGGGGGACTTCCAGACACAGAGACAAGAATAAGCCCTGAGCACTGCTTGGTAGTGGAGCTCAAACACAGGACCCCAAAAAATCTGGCTTTGTGTGTGTGTGTGTGTGTGTTTCTGTGTGTGTGTGAGGAGGTTGAAGGATGTTGCTTCTCAAATTGTGATCACGCGATTCCTACAGTCATGCCCTCCTGTAAGGTTCCAGCCAACTTGACAGAGTTTGTGTCTCATCCTTAGGAGCTGGGTCAATAGTGGTGGTATTTGCAGTATCTGGGAAACTTCAGGGGCTACACACTCCAACAGTGCCTGGGGAGCCACCTGGCACAAGTACTGTGGTTAGATGGCTCCCTGGTTCCCGAGCTATCCCCTTGGCTTTAAAACCTCTGGTTATTGGGGCCAGAGCAATAGTCCAGCAGGTAGGCATTTACCTGCACACCGCCCACCCAGGGTCCACCTCGCATCCCATATGGTCCCCTTGAGCACCTCCAGGAGTAATTCCTGAGTGTAGTCAGGAGTAACCCTGAACATTGCCGGGTGTGACCCAAAGAGAAACCTCCTCGGTTCTGTTTCATGCTCCTAGATGTCACCTACAAGTTGCAGTGAACTCCAAATGTCACAGACATAATTCACAACTCGCAGAAGTATTAAGAAAGAGTCATTGATCCAGAATACCTACTCCTGGTGATTAATAAAATATACATTATATTCTCATATTTATCATTACAAGCTATGCAAGCATAATACTGTATCCAATTTCATTACAAATAGTAGATGGAGGGGCCAGAGTGATAACCCAGTGGTAGTCCGCTTGCCCTAAACGCGGTCAGCTCATGCCAGCTCTGTCTGCCTCCGGTATCCTATATGGTCCCCAAGCACCGCCTGAGTAATTAGTAGAGCTAGGAAGAAAAAGAGAAACTCCTGAGTACAAGTGGGTGTGACCTCCAAAAAGTAGATGGAA
>JAJIBD010025133.1:0-29216 GCA_021461705.1 Cryptotis parvus
TTCATATTACTTACCCAAGAAAACTTTCATGAATGACAATTATCATAAAATAATTCAATAAAAGTCAATCTGTGCTGATTGATTGCTAGATTATATTAACCCTATGTCAATAAGAAATTAAAATAATTTAATGGAATATAATATAATGCCTAATCTCATTTGCAGATAAGTTTTCAATCTGGTATCTAAAATATATTATATTAACCTTTATTTTGTACTCTAGATCTCATTATGGTAATAATCCTGCTTCCCTGTCATTATTAAATTCTCACTATGTTGGTAAAGGGAGATACTCTTCATACCCCATGAGAATCAGAAGGTTGTAGAAATTGGTCAGTGTGTCATACACACTTAAGCAGATAATGAGAGTGTACTTTAAATCTGGAACAGGAAATTATTCCCATCACAGGCTTATGAGCCCTACTTGTTTCTAGCAAAGTGGACTAATGCTACAGTCTAGTCTCATTCTTATGCACTCTATCAGAGATTTAAACACTGCATGTTTATAGGTATTGACTAAATCTATCATAGTAATTATGTCACAATATATATCATACATATACACACATAATGTAAATGCTATACGTTTTCAGTGTGTACATTGAAATATGTACATTATATCTCAATCAAATGTCTTTCAAGATTCAAAAATGGGGGGGCAATGTGATAGTATAGAGTATAAAGCACTTGAATTGCCTGTAGGGTCAGCTCTAGTTTGGTGTCTGAAGCCACATATGTTTCCCCTACTCATCAGGAGTGATCCCTGAGCAACTCCAAGAGCAAGCCCTGAGTGGCTCCAGTGTGGCCAACATCATCCCACTAAAAATATTAAAGGCAATCTGTGGTTGCCTTTCCAAAAAATGTTATGATATAACTTATTTGGTGCAAATTACCACTTTGAAAATCAAAGCCTAATAAAGCACAAAGGGCAAATTTAAAACTCCAGTGCAGGTTTTTTTTCTAATCAAATTAATATTTATTATTTAACTGTTCTATATTTCACTCAAATACTTCTCTGTTAGTATTTTACAAAATGCAAGGAATTCTTTTTCTTCCACTGCCTTTTAGAATTTCACTGTTGGGTTCAGCAGGGTTAGGGTTGGTGGAGGGACTTGGTGCATTTGAGGACCCTCCAGACCAGTGGACAAAGGAACGATATCACAGGCTTGTTGGTAAATCAGTAGCCCTTTTAATTCATCTCCACTAGTTACAGAAGTCATGAAGGTTGGATAGTTATAGAGAGTTGGTAGTAACTCTCTTGTTTTACACCCAAAACACCAAAACCCTCTTGTTTTACACCCAAAAAACAATGAGTGTAAAAGACCCTTCCTCTGGGTCCACTCCCTAAGGATCTCCCTTAGATTCAGGGATTGAATCTTGCCTTGGGGCTATAGACCTGCCCAGGACAAAAGCAGAAATTTGTGTTTCTCCTTTTCATTGCTCCTAAACAATCAGATTAGGCTTACTTTTTAATAGAATTTCTAGTCATTTTGTATGAACACAATAAAAAACATAGACTTTTATCTATACCCTGGATTAAGTTTAAATGGACCTCTCTGAACTCATGGTAAAGGGCAGCTTTCCATGGAGACATCTTGCTATATATTCCAGGCTATAATACTCAGAACCAGTAAGATTTTCCTAACACTAACAGGGTCCTAAATCATTTGCTTATCTATGTGTGATGACACATTTGTTCCATGTATGTGCTCTTTACTTATACTTCATATGGCATTCAGCCTGTCCCATGTCAAGAACCAGAGTAGCTTACTCAAGATTTACCTTAGCATGAGCATGGTGATGTTATGTCAAACATTGGATTAATTAGAATTTCACTGTTGGGTCTCAGCAGGTTTAGGGGGTTGGTGGAGTGACTTGGTGCATTTGAGGACCCCCCAGACAAGTGGACAAAGGAACGATATCACAGGCTTGTTGGTAAATCAGTAGCCCTTTAATTCATTTACTAGTTACAAAAGTCATGAAGGTTGGATATTGGGGGGTTATAGAGAGTTGGTAGAACTTCGATCTCAAAACAATGAGTGTAAAAGACCCTTCCCTCTGGGGATAATCTACTAAGGGTTCTACCATGCGGTTCTAGGTCCATCCAAGTTTTACAGTACCAAACCCAAGGTTATCAGAAGGCTAGCTCTGCAAGTCGCAGCTCTTGGGTAGGGAACAGACACCAGCCTGAGCAGACGGTCCATCCAAGTTCCATGATAGGACCCTTCTTTTCAGGTGTAAGGAACTAAGATTAATCTAATGACAACTGAGATTTAAGTCAGGTAAATATGATGGAGCAAATATTTCAGAGTTAATTTACTCCTATTTTACAAATGCATACAATTAACTGTTTTCCTATGTCTATACAAAATAGACATTGCTCTAACATAAGAATATGCAAAGAGCATTAAGGAAAGAGAAAAGCAATATTTCATTTACACTACCAAACCCAAGGTTATTAGAAGGCTAACTCTGCACGTCACAGCTCCTGGTAGGAACAGACACCAGCCTGAGCAGAAGGAAGGCGCCTGAGTAGGAGACAGAGAGTTGCGCCAAAAGATCTAAGATGTGCCCGTTAGCACTGGAATGCTATTATTCAAATAACCCAGCACGAGGAGAAACAATAACTCCAATGTTAAACCTAAAATGCTTTGAACTATAATCCAAATATTTGACATAACATCACTTCTTAGTCCAACCAGAGTGCCTATAATTGATGAAAGTTCAAAGCAAAATATCCCACTAATTCAAGAAACAGCGAGAAGAGTAGAAGAAAAAACGTCCTCAAAGAAGACATACAGATGGTCAAGCTGCAAGCGAAAAAAAAATTCTGTATCTCTTATCATCAAAAAAATATTATTAAAACAACAATGACATCTCACCCCAGTAAGACTGACACACATCACAAATAACAAAAATAATCAGTGTTGGAGGAGATAAGAGGAAATGAAACTCTTATTAACTGCTGGTGAGAATGTTGTCTCACATGTTTGGAAAATAGTATTAAATATGCTGAAAAACAACAATAACAACAATTAGAAATTGATCTCCATTATGATCCAGCAATTCCATTTATTAGTATTTACCCCCAAAGGCTTCAAAACTTAACTCAGAAAAGATCTTAGCACTCTGTGTCTTTGTGTCACTATTCAGAATAATCAAAATCGAAAATAACCCAAGTATCCTTAAACAGACGACAGGATAAAAGAAACTATGGAACACATGTTAGGGAACTACTGGGCTATAAAAAGAGAAAAAGATCTTGCAATTTGTTCCTATGTAAATAATTATGCAGAGTATTATGCTCATAGACTAAGGAATGGGGCAGACAGACTGACGCGCCTCTTATTTGGAGTATACTATAATATAATAGGATATGATATGGTATAATATAACATAATATAATATCTGAAATATAATCTTCCATATACTTGGTATATAAAAAAAGACATAGTAAGGGAGACAACAAACGTCCAAAGGCAGCAGAAATGAAGAACTAGTATTTAGAAATACTAACATGCACATCACTGCAGGGGTGCATGGATACATCAGACGAGAACTCCAGGATGGTAGTTGTGTAAATCTGACGCTCTCTTAAAGTGTGCAATGCTAGAGTATTGCATGCATCATTTATTATAATGAATATTATAAACCAGAAAGACTAAAATAAAGTTTAATTTAACTGCACTGTGAATTATTTATGAATTTAGCATTTAAAGTTGTAAGTTGGTGTTTGGATTTCTTATTCAAATTTAATTATTTCTGTTGTATTTATCCATTTTATTTTTTGAGGGTTGTTGTTTTGTTTGGGGGGTGAGCACACGTGGCTGTGTTGGGGGCTCACTCCTGATGATGCTTATCAGGACTCCAGGGACCATATTGGGTGCTGGAGGTCAAACATGGTCTGCAGTGTCAAAGCCACCTCCCTACCCGCTCGTTCTGTAGCTCCAGCCACCAGGTTGTGTTATGGTTTATAGTAAATTTCTCTTTTACGTCTTTACTAGAGAGACACCCAGTGAGAATGAATTTTGTCAGTTACCATCTAGTATTAAATACAGTCTTTATTATTTTCAAAATCATGGACTTATAAGCATGAACTCTGTGTATTGCTTCCTAAATCCTCAGCACCATTTCTGGATAGTGTCACCTTCTCTTACAAAGTGCTAATATTGCAAGTCAGAACGACCAAATCATTTCCTTTATAAACTCCATGCATTTTGAAGCTGGTGCATTATTCCTTAGTTAAATTATCCCTTTAAATCTTCAAATACAAACTCTTGTCTGTAGTTTTCCCATTACAGACAAGAAATAAAGCTTATGCTTACAGTAGAAACTTTTAATTCAACTTAAACAACAATTTCCTTTTTTTTGAAACTATTTATTCACAGACATCTCATAAATAGAATGTCCAAACTTCTGTACTGAAATATAATCTTTTCCTCTCCTACGTACATTTGTTTTTCTTCCTATGGATTTAATTGCAAAAGAACCAATTTTAATCAAATGTCTTTTAAACTAAAGGAAATCCCCTACCCAGCCAACTGGAAACTTGTTTTGGAGGAAACAATTAATATGTGAACAAAGAGCCTAGTGAAGTTCTTGCCCAATCCCACTACACCTATCTTCCCAGCCAAAGGCTTGAAAATTAATGTACACCTAATAAATGACAATGCACAAAGGTGGTCCAGAGTCTCGTTTCTAATAATGTAGAAACAGTATCGCCCCTTTCAGTGACTAACAGTGAACTTTTTAACAAGAATAAATTAAAAACGAACAGGAAACAAAAAACTGCCATGCAGAAAACTGCTCACATATCTTAATTTAAGCTTATATTATATGAATTCAACAGCAGGGATAGAAAGAGAGAAAATTAGGCAAATTTCCAAGACAAAATAAGAAAACAAACACTTGATATTCAAAACACTAATATCATTGCATTAGTTTGTTTTTGATTTGTTTGCTTTACTTTCGTTTAGTTCAGTTTTTGACAATCCTAGCACTGTCCTGGAGGTCAAGGTCTCTTCAACCAAGCTAGTACATGTTTCAAAGTGAGTCCCAGCATACAGCGCTGCTCAGAACCTCAGATCCTGGGAATCACCGGGACCATCCTCCCCAGTGCTCTGGGGTCCCCAGTGCCACAGCTGGCAAAGTTCAGAACTTCCAGAGTTAAACCCAGAGACGCTCAGCATCATATGGTACCAGGGTCAAATCAGGGTCAGCCCCATATAAGTAATCTGTCTTTTACAGTTATACAATCTTTCTGTCCCCTTATGTACTAAAATTTTGAGAGCTTTATATGCTCTTTTAAAAATATTTTGGTGACTTGTACTTATATCACTTCTTGAATTTAAAGCTACTTTACTTTTCTAATGGCAGTGGTTGTATCACTGTATCACTGTCTTCCCGTTGTTCATCGATTTGCTTCGAGCGGGCCCCAGTAACATCTCCATATGTCCTGTCTCATGCTAGTAGAGCCCAAGGCATCTGCTTGCTCCAGGAACATAAAGAGCCACAATCCATTCCGAATGAGGTCTATAATTGTTACTGGTATTTGGCATATCAAATACAACACGGGGTAGCTTGCCAGGCTCTGCCGCAGGTAGCATACTATTGCAGTCATCTCTAAGTCCAGCATTTAATGATGAACCGCGCCGCTTGCGCCGCACGCCGAATCTGTGATAGGCTGGTCTGCTGGGTGGAGTTCTGACGAGAGAGAAGTCCGGATGTGGAAAATGGAGGCCCTCATGGAGGGGGGGTCGTCTGGCTTGTTGCAAGGCACTGCCTGGCTGGCGGCCAGGGCTGGAACCCGCCATCTCTCCTGGGCTCCTTGTGAGATGCTGGGCACAGGGAGAGCAAGTAGCAGCTCTGCCCCATGTCTGTCTCTGGATCAGCATACCTGGGCCAGATTAAAAAAGACTGCAGCAGGGTGGATTTCGATGAGCCGGACTGTGATAGGCTGGTCTGCTGGGTGGACTTCTGACGAGAGAGAAGTCTGCTGTGGAAAATGGAGGCCCTCATGGAGTGGGGGGTCGTCTGGCTTGTTGCAAGGCTCTGCTGGGCTGGCGAGCCAGGGCTAGAACCTGTCATCTCTCCTGGGCTCCTTGTGAGCTGCTGGGCACAGGGAGAGCAAGTAGCAGCTCTGCCCCATGTCTGTCTCTCAGACAGTGGTTGTATATCTTATGAAATTATAAACAGAGATGCAAAATTTGTGAGTATTGGTAGAGATACGTATATCTATCAAAACTTTTTCAGATGTTTCTACCTCCTAATAAGATTGCTGATTGGGTAGTCGGAGCTAGTCTGCAGATGGTCTCTGTATAGCACTGCACTAAGAG
This sequence comes from Cryptotis parvus, assembly GCA_021461705.1. Lineage (NCBI taxonomy): Eukaryota > Metazoa > Chordata > Mammalia > Eulipotyphla > Soricidae > Cryptotis > Cryptotis parvus. The sequence goes on from JAJIBD010025133.1 coordinate 6,336, forward strand.
AAAGACAAAGCAACCACAGATGAAAGACATGTTCATCTGTGAGCTCCTTTGGGTCACGTGGAGGAATTTGGTGTATATATAATATACAATATAATATGGACCTGTGTTTTTTATGTTTGTAATTAAATATTGAATTGTGCATGCTTGAGTATTTACAGATATTCTTTTCACCTATTGAAAAAACATTCAATGAAGTAAATCGGGCATCATTATTTTAATCTGTATATAGTAAAAATGCCTTTTTTATCTTTTGAAGTAGAGTGCTCTTTTGCCATTTTCTTGGTAAATTGAGAGTATCGGTTAAAGTTTAGTTTCTAAATTTGGTGTGATTCCCTACTATTCATACCACATCTGTGGATTCTTTATTTTTTATCTTTATCTAGAAATATTCATTTTTATGCCTATTAATTCTGATGCCAACATAAAAGGTATAATCTTCCTTCTCCCCACAAAATCTGTGGGTTTAGGCAAAATGCACAATGAGAGAGACCATGTTTAAACAATATAAGTTTTCTTACTGGACATTGAACAGTGGAGAAGAGCAGCTGCTCTTGTGTGTGTGTGTATGTGTGTATGTGTGTGTGTGTGTGTGTTTGCCATCTGACTGTCAATACACAATGCTCTCTAAAATAATTGACTCGAGATGGGCTTAATAAATGTACATTTTACTTAATCTTCATCAGCTTAAAAGTTCAACCATGGGGCCAGAGCAACAGCACAGTTGGTAGTATGTTTGCCTTGCATGCGGCTGACCAGGGGTTCAATCCTCGGCATCCCATATGGTCCCCCAAACACTGCCTGGGGAGAAGTAATTCCTGAGTGAAGAACAGGAGTAAACCCCTGGCGTTGCCCGTGTGACCCAAAAAACAAACAAAATTCAACCATAATAAAATCATAGACATTCAATAATTATTAAGAATTATAAAAAAATAATGCCAGATCAATAAGCTCAAGGGTATATGTATTTTGAGCCATACCTGGTGGTGCTCAGGCCTTATACCTGGCTCTACACTCAGGGGTTACTCCTGCTGATGTTCATGGGCCATATTGGTGCCAAGGCCAAACATGAATTGCCACGTGAAGGCAACTGCCCTACCTGTTGTACTATCACCCTCATACATAAAAATATTGAATTCTTAGTGATTAATCAAGTCAATCATGTAAGTGATCCAAGCATAACAAACATAACAACTTTATGTAAAGTCAATTATCCCAGATTTGATAAGAGGCAAATATTTAATTCTCTTAATCTGTTATTAACCAGTTCCAGATCAATATTGCTTGTTATACAGTTTTTATATAGTTCACTTTAAAAAAAAACAACTGTAACATTCTCAATATGTTGGTTCATTGCTAAGCAAATGGTACCATATGCCAGTTGTGAATCTGATAAAATTTATTAACATTAATGATTTTATACAATTTACAATTAAGATTCGTCATCCTCCTGCTTGGGAGTTATTTTTATTTATCTCACATTTCAAAGCAGAAAATAAGATAAAACAGCTGAATCATTATTATTAACTCTATTTGCTATCATTATATGTATTTGTTTTTCACAGATGTCTTTAATTTTAAAATAAACTTTTATGATAGAAAAAAAATTTATGCATTCACCAGACTATAAATACTCTGTTTTTTTTTTTTTGCTTTTTGGGTCACACCTGGCAATGCTCAGGGGTTCCTCCTGGCTCTGCACTCAGAAATCACTCCTGGCGGTGCTTGGAGGACCATATGGGATGCCGGGGATCGAACCCTGTCCGGCAGGGACCGGCCGCATGCAAGGCAAACGCCCTACCCACTGGGCTATCGCTCTGGCCCCAAGACTATAAATACTCTGACTAGGGTTGGAGATATAGGACAGGGATTAAGGTTGTTCCCTCATGTTTACTGACCCTGACTTCATTGCTGGCCACACAAATGTTGCCCCAGGGGCCAGAGATATAGCAGAGTTGGGAGGGCTTTTGCCTTGCATAAGGCCAACCCCAGTTCAATCCGGGCATCCCATATGATGCCCCAAGCACTGCCAGCAGTAATTCTTGAGTGCAGAGCCAGGAGTAACCGAGTAACCTCTAAGCATAGCTGGGTGTGGCCCAATAAGCAAAAACAAAAGTTGCACCAAATTCTAACAGGAATTATTTTCTGAGCATAGAGCAAGGGGTAGTCCCTAAGCAAAATAAAATAAATAAATATTCATAATAAATCTTAGTTATTTGATGAAATGATTGGACTCTGGTTTGTTTTTTTGTTTGACCACATGTGACTGTCCTCAGGGTTTACTCCCAATGTTGTGCAGAGGAATTGCTTCTGGTAGTGGTGCCTGAAATTGAACTGGGACAGATCACATGCAAAGCAAGTGTATAGTCTTATACTATCATTCCAGCTTCTGGTTTGGAAATAATACAAGTGACAAAAACAAATTTAGGGAGACATCGATCAGACTTCTATTCCATGTTTAGATTTTTTGTGATAAAAATATGCATATTTAACAATTTCTTTTTTTAAAGTATTTTATTATACCACTGTGAGATATATAATTACAAAGATATACAATTAAAAAGTTCATATTTGGGTTTTGGTCATACAGTGTTCCAGCACCCATCCATCCACCAGTGCCCATCTCCTACCACCAACGTCCTGGTTCCCTCCCCCTCCCCAGCCGGCCTCCATGGCAGGTTCTTTATTTCATTTCCTTTCTGTCTCTTTTCTTTTTTTTTCCCCTTCCAGACTATGGATTACAGAACATACATTAAAGGGCTGTCATGTGTATCTTTTGCCTGTATTTAATGCTCAGTTCTAGGTTGGTATTAGCACCCTTGACAATTGTATTTAACAATTTCTTGTTCTGGAAAAATTTTATTCCTTAAAACGTGTTCATCCCTGAAACTTCCATCTTCAGCAGTTACAGATGTGACATATAGAATTTGAACTCAAGAACTAATTTAATAAGAGTTAGTTTGCTTTTGACATTCCATTTCACATAGTTGTAGCTTGAATTTCCTAACCTTATCTGTGTAGAAAAGTATAAATTATTTTTTATCTTTTAAAAATTAGGTATTTTAAAAAATATTCTATTAAAATATCCTAAATTGAAAAACCCAGGGTCAGTCATATAGTTTATACACTATATGTATAAGGCAGTGAGTATAATCTCTGACATCTAAATAAAAACTTAACAAAATTTTTATTTTACAAGTAATATCTTTCTGTTAGTTCATGGCATATCTTAGAAAATCATTAAGTGATCAAAAAATTTAAAACATGGAGAGATATTACAGGGACCACATTTAGCTTGATTTATATGCATATTGATATAATTGATAAATCACTTCTCTCAAGTCAATATCTCACATTGGAATTTTCACCTAGGTAACTCTGTCACCACTAAAATAATTCCTTGATTAACTTGAAGCTTTATTAATGGGAAGCAATGACATGCCCTGACTCACTTTGCCTATAAAAATAGAAATATGAATTCTTTTGTGTGCTAACTGAATCACTAATTGAACATTTTAAGTCTGAACTTCCATAGTTTGTAATCTTGGGAAATAACATCAATAAAGGTTCGAAAGTGACAGAGTAGATTGACACCTGGGTGATTTAAACAAAAATCAGAATCGTTTTTATGAAGTCTTCAAAAATTAATACATAAAAATTAAAAAGAAAACATACTCTGATTTTTTTCAGAGATGGTTATGATGTCCAGGGTATCACATATGCAAGCCAAAGTCTCTACTGCTCCTGTTTACCTTTTACAAGAAATATGTACAGGTTTTCTGCAACAAATGTGTACTAATTTAAGAATTATTTAGGTAGTGCTATGCACATACACAACATACACACAGAGAGCCAGAGACAAAGACAGTCACACTCTGAGCTGGGATGCAGCAACTCTAGGATGGAGGAAACAATATTTGTCCCCAGACTGATGTTCGAGGTTCAATGCAGAAAAACCTGTATTTTATTGCAAGGTAGTAAATAGAAGAGAATAATTAAGGACAAATGGATTATTCAAGGATTATACATAGGAATACTCATAGAGTTATGGTTTTTTTCTAAATAATGTTTCAAATTAAGCATAGGCATAAATGTATTGCAATTACATTATACTGTATATTGTATAGTATATCATCTTAATATTCATATTATGCCATGCAAGATGATTTCATGCTGCTATTTGTACATAGGAACATGGAGATGTGTATATTTATATTCTTCCTAATGAATGAAGTTTGAATGAAAATATGCAACAGTTTATGTGGTACATAGGTCATGGGTTGGGGTGGGGGTCCAGGCCAGTTTGGTGGTGATGAGACGATATATACCAAGACTGTAAATGGCAGCACCTTTGTAAACATATTACCTCTAGTATAATACAATTTTAAAATAAAGACAAAATATATTTTAGTGAAAATATTAGAAATACATTTGAAACAAAATAAACTAATTATATGCCAATTAAAACTACTTTGTTGTAAAAACTTTTGCCAAGAACTATATGTAATTTCATTTTCACGTTTGACAGATACACATGCAACAAATAAAGATTGCTTTCATTTGTAGCAAAGAATTCTTGACAAAGCCCAAAATAAATATGTTGTCCATAAAATTAAACAGTCAGCATACAGCAGACACATAATGGAAAAGGGAACGGGTGTAATATGCATCATCATCCAAATGCTATCATTAGTTGACAGAATTATAGCTTATCATTATAAGCTTCACTGATTTGAAATTCTTAATATGGAGTTCAAGTGGCTAACCTAGTTAGCAAATCATTTCTGCTGTAGTTTAGCATTTGTCAAAATAACTTTGCAGTTCTTAAGTTCATACCCTATATTCCATTGTTTTGTTCTCTTCAGGTAATTAAGTTCAATTTAGATGTCATTAAAGTTAAATTATGTTAGTAATTATAGTACAATGATAAAACGTCAGGCCATTGATTGTAGATTTGTACTTTATTTTATTCAGTGTAGTGTTTGAAACATGATTTATTACTGCCTTAGGCCAGCATTGGTAAAATGAAAGACCCAAACTTATGATATCTATTATGATTCTTTGGGATCTGTGAAAGTGCTCTTCAATTTTTATCATATGAATATAGTTAATTATGTTAATTAAAGAGATTTATTTTATGTTACTTTAAATGAGTTTTAAAAATAAATAATTAGAGATACAAAAAAAGGAGGAATAAAACTAAAACAGAAGAGAATAAAGAAGGAATAAAAAAGCCAAGAAATTAACTGAAAGTAGAGGTCAAAGGAAAATTTTATAAAAGAGAAAGAATTAGTAAAAAGATGATTCAAAAGTAGAAACAGCTAAATCAGAGAAATTAGAGAAAGGGAAATAGAAGAAGAGTACACAGGAGAAAACTACATTTTTTTGGTCTTATGAAGACAGAAATTAAATTTAAAGGCATTTGCCAGATATGAAAAAAGAAATCAGGTTGCCAATTATTAGACAATGAGGGTCTAGTTAAATAATACATAAATGGCTGCTTCATTATTTTAGTTCAGAATATGATTTTCCAGTATTATACACAGTTAAAATTAAAGGTATACTCTCAAAATTTATTTTGATAAATAACTAAATTAACACAAAAAGTCAATTTTTTCTGCTTCATGCTTGCCTTTTTCCATTTATCCACAAACATTCTTTCTGTTTACTTGCAACAAATTTTATGGCCAAATACATGCAAACTTGTACTGTTTTGAGAATATTCACAAATATCTAAATTATTATTTTGTTCTGTCAAGTCCCATGGGAGGTTTTTCAGTAGAGTTCAAGCTCACCCTTTAATTTGTGCTAGAAAAAGGAACAGGAGTTAAATATATATGAACACACAAGGCCTATAAAATAATCACTTGATCACTTGATATCCCGTTATTCGTTGATTTGTTCAAGTGGGCATCAATAACGTTTCCATTTTACCCTATCACGTGCCAGTGTAGCCCAATGGCATCTGGTTGCTCCAGGAATACGAAGAGCCTCAAACCATTCAGGGTCTTGACAGTCTCACCATCTTGTAGGTGGGCGGCCACGTGATAAAATAATAGGAATTCAATTAATGTTCTACAAATAAGTGACTAAAATAAGGAACTATGTATGATATTATTTTATCTGCGAAATTATATTGTTTTGAAACTATTTTTCAGTAACTTCACTATTCTTGTGGCACTGTCATTTTAAGCATATTGATCTTAAAAATTAAGGTTTCTTTACTACTTCAAATATGAAATAGACAAACTAATGTCATCCAATCTTACATGAAATGATAGAATATAACTTCACCGTTACAAGCATCGTTAATTTCAGGTCATGAATAAGGGAAATAAATCAAATATTAAAATGTTCAATTAGGGGCAGTGACAGAGGAGTTGTGTATATCAAGTCCTGACTTCCATGACTATCACCACCAAAAAAAAAAAGAAGGAAGAAAATTCCTACAATTGAAAACTGGAATTTCTGTACAAACTCATTAAATCACTGGGCTGTAAAAATAAGTGGAATCAAGCAACTTTGCTGCTAACAACAGTTTTTGTGGATGACTCAGCCTTTGTGATATTTAAGTGTAAAATTATATTATATATCATCACAATACTTTTTACAAAGAACACTTTTATATACTGCTTTTTTATTCCAGACTACTTAAACAAAGTTAAGTAGATGGTATTGTATTCATTCAAAACCTGCAAACCATTAGCTTAACCTTACTAACCTTTTCTTCTCATTATAAAGTAATGACTTCATTAAATGCCATATTTAATCAATGGCATTCTTAATCACACTTGTAGACAAAACACTGAATGCAGAACATATGCCACTATTACAATGTTCAATTTTTAATTTCTATCATTAACACTTGAAGTTAATATTGAAGATTTTATTTTATGAAATAAATATGAAACTAGTTATCTAGATTATCTTCACTGCTAGTTCTAGGAAAAATTTCACACACTTTATCTTTGCTCTGCATTCTGCATTCCTTCCTTCCTTCCTTCCTTCCTTCCTTCCTTCCTTCCTTCCTTCCTTCCTTCCTTCCTTCCTTCTTCCTTCCTTCCTTCCTTCCTTCCTTCCTTCCTTCCTTCCTTCCTTCCTTCCTTCCTTCCTTCCTTCCTTCCTTCCTTCCTTCTTCCTTCCTTCCTTCCTTCCTTCCTTCCTTCCTTTCCTTCCTTCCTTCCTTCCTTCCTTCCTTCTTCCTTCCTTCCTTCCTTCCTTCCTTCCTTCCTTCCTTCCTTCCTTCCTTCCTTCCTTCCTTCCTTCCTTCCTTCCTTCCTTCCTTCCTTCCTTCCTTCCTTCCTTCCTTCCCTTCCTTCCTTCCTTCCTTCTTCCTTCCTTCCTTCCTTCCTTCCTTCCTTTCCTTCCTTCCTTCCTTCCTTCCTTCCTTCCTTCCTTCCTTCCTTCCTTCCTTCCTTCCTTCCTTCCTTTCCTTCTTCCTTCCTTCCTTCCTTCCTTCCTTCCTTCCTTCCTTCCTTCCTTCCTTCCTTCCTTCCTTCCTTCCTTCCTTCCTTCCTTCCTTCCTTCCTTCCTTCCTTCCTTCCTTCCTTCCTTCCTTTCTTTTTCTGGTTATTCAGTCACACCAGGTTTGACAGAGTTTACTCCAAGCTAGGTATTCAAAGATTTCACCTGGTGCAACTCCTGGTACCATATGGAGAGCCAGGAATCACACTTGGATATGCTGGGTGCAAGTCAAGTGCCTATCCTGCTATAGAATCTCTCCAGAGTTTCATTTTTCCCCCCACTTATTCTTAGTGACATTTTGTATACCCCAATGAAAAAAAATGAACCCTCAAAAATATGCCTTTGGTGATAGGATAGACCCAGAAATTTCAGAGGACCTTTTGCCTTAATGGACCGCTTGCACTCTTCTCTGCTCCATGGTACATGTCTAAAACAGTTTTGAAGCCTGAAATTGTACTTTTGGCATTTTTTTTCACCTTTGTTGCTTTCATGAATCTTAATAAAAAAAGATGGCCTGCATTTTCTCAATCTGTTCTTAAATGACCCTAAAGTAATTACTTGAAGCTAAATTTAAAAACAGAGTACAAAATATATGGCCTGAATAATAATGCAAAGTGGCAAGAAATGAAACCACTGTAGCTATTGGTCATTTTTCCTAGTTAGGGCAAAAGGACAAAAACGTACTTGTTTTTCACAGTTCTATTGCTAGAATAGTTTTTCTCTTTTGTAGCCACCCAGCTCTACCATCATGTGGGAGTTTACTGTTACCACTTCCTGAATTCTTTGGCTTTATTGCCCTATACTTTGTTTGTTTTTTAGGTCGTACCTGGCAGAGCTCAAAGGTTACCCTGACTGGCTCTGCCTATGGAAATTACTCCTGGTGGTCCTGGAAGGAACACTAAGCTCATGGTCAAGAAACAGAGGTTAGAGATGGAAGCCAGGTAGACTGCGAGCAAAGCAAACAACCTACCAATGTTTTATCGCTCAGGCCCAAGATTATAATTATTTAAAGCTGCCAAACAGGCTTCAACAGTACCCAGGGTGTGGGACGCTCTGTACCGCCCATGGATAAGAATGACTACAACAGGATTCTTCTTAGAACACGCTTTATTGGAGCCCCTGAAGTTTGATACTTAAGATGGCGAAAAGGACCCCGACCCTTTGTGCAAGCTGCTTTTATACAGTGCTGGTCAGTGCAGGTCATATGAGCTGATGAAATATACCCTAATTGGGCAAAAGCTTAGATTACATCATGCCAGGGACCTTGAGCTTTTGCAGGACACCTCGCGAAAGCACGGGACACATGGCCTTGAAGACCCTGCGCATGCGCAGGACACCTGCGCAAGCACGAGACACAGGGCAGGAAGGCAACGTGACAATGGATGAAGTCAGTGTCCTTGAAGGCCAGTGGCCATGGAGGCGCTCGTGCTAGGCAAAATGACTTCCAGCACAAAATGGCGCCAACAAATTCTGTTGTATGAAGTATAAAAGAACTATTGCACTTATTTATTTTGCTATTATTAGGGGGCACACATAAACCCCCATTTATTTAGTTTTTTTAGTGCTTGGCTGCGGCATGGAGTGCGGGGCTTTTTCTGGATCTGAATCTGGAGTCACTCCTGACAGCAGTGACGGACCCTGTAGTGCTGGGGCCTACGCAGGCCTCTGCCAGGACAGGGATCTTTTTTTTTTTTCATTTTACTTTTTAAGGTCACACCCGGCAACACCCAGAGGTTCGCTCTCTCTCTACTCGGAATTTTTGAGTGCCCATGTGGATGCCAAGGATCAAACCTGGGTCAGCTGCGTGCAAGGCAAACACACAGCCTGCTGTACTATGGCTCTGGCCCAAAGGGAGCTTTCTTCCTTCACTTGATCACTTGATAACTTGAATCCCGTTATTCATCGATTTGCTTGAGCGGTGCCAGTAACATTTCCATTGGACCCTATCACGTACCAATATAACCCAATGTCATCTGGTTGATTCAGGAATATGAAGAGCCTCAAATCGTTCCTTCAGGGTCTTGACAAGGTAGTCTGACCATCTTGTAGGTGGCCCGGCCCACGTGATCTTAGCACGCGGTACTTATACGTGCTTTCTTGCTAGCTCCAGAAATATAAACAAGGAAACAAACTGGAAGCAAATCAATTACATTAATGCAGCTCCTTTTAACACTTTATTTCCTGTACTTACACTCATTTTAAGTGTAGTTTTGTTTATGATTCAAACTTTATTCATATGCAATCCCTCTTTAAAGCAGTCTTGGAATGTGATTTTATATCCAGTAAGTAACCCTTAATTACTCCCTTAATGGGATGTTGCTTCATTATTTTTTCAGAGTATAAATTTCAGAACCAAGATGTTTTTGACTAGTTTTCAAATTTCTAAAATGAATAGTTTCTGCATTTTGTGGCAGGACCATATGTGAAGGTCCTTAATGGTCCCTGAGAGCAAGTTCGGTCACAAGCCTCCCACCTGCTGAGTCTGCACTCAGTGATCTCTCCAGTTCTACGTAACTTTTTTTTAATAAATTGTGTCCTACACAATATTTTCATTTGCCCCGAATACAAAGGAACTTTAAACGCTAGAAACATAGAGCCTCTGCCAGTGTGTGGAAAAGTGAAATGGGAAGGCCTATAATTGGCATTAATTTTGAAACTAAGCCATCAAGGAAATGTCGTAGGCCAAAGTAAGACATTTGTCTTTTTTTAAATCATTTTGTGCATACTTCACAATGCTTCAAAGTGGTGCTTACATAATTACTTTGATCATTGTGTGTTTCCTCTGTCTCATTGTTCATTGGAAAACAGTTCCCAGCACAGTGCTCATTACTAATTATCTTGGGATTTTTTCTTAGCTAAGTTTAGATACCATTTTGAAAGCTTTCTCAAATATTTTGTACTTCCTCCCAAATTCTTCAGTTGTTAAGATGTCCCACACTCCAACTTCTTCAACTTATTCTTTTCTCTTTTCTTATGGTCCAAAATCAAATGCAAACAATCAATCACAAGTAGGACACTTCAAATGTGCAGATTTTGTGGCAGCGACATGTAGTGAGACACTGGCCATTGCATCATTGAAATATAGGAAAATTCTAGCAGTAACAGTATAGAAAGTGTACCACTGACTCTGTTAGCAGCAACCAGTTATTCCTCTACCACAGATATTTACTAGGGAGCTATAGGGATAGTACAGAAGATAGGGCACTTGTAGCCAACCCTGGTACCTCATATGGCCACCGTGAATGCCAGCAGAGGTAGCTCCTGACCTCATAGCCACAAATTGTTCCTGTGCACCACTGGATGTTCCCTACCCAACCAACCAATTGCTAAAACTATTAAACTGATGCATACTAGAAACACTCTGCACTGATGTGCTTAGTGTTAAATATTATATTTTGGGATAGATGTTTTTGACTAAAATTTTAGTGACGAGTAACAAGATGGAAATTCTTTTATTTTTTTTTCACTGAACTTTATGCAGAATGTTAGTGTGACATAGAATCTGTTGAGAAAAACATACTATTATGTGTTATTAAGTTTCTAACAAACTGTTCCTAAAAAAAGCTCCAGGAATTTATATATTTCATTGTATAGAAATATAATTTTTGCTGCTATTGTGATTATGTAATTTATTACAGATGTGATTCCATGTACACATATATAAATGCACACAGAAAAAAGCATACTAATCACATCAATAAATATGCTATTAATATTCTAGAATCCAATTCATTTTATTGTGAATTTATATTTATATTCTGGTTCTTTTTTGACATGTGAATATTTTATGAAAGCACACATTCCTCAAAGCATCATTATCACTGTAATGTATTCACTTCACTTGTATCACTTGTCTTCCCATTGATCATCGATTTGCTCGAGTGGGCACCAGTAACATCTCCATAAGTCCTGTCACATGCTAGTGTAGCCCAAGGGCATCTGCTTGCTCCAGGAACATAAAGAACTCAAAACATTCCATCAGGTCATGGGAATGAGGTCTATAATTGTTACTGGTATTTGGCATATTAAATATGACAAGGGTAGCTTGCCAGGCTCTGTTATGCAGGTGGAATACTCCTGTAGTTGCCTCTAATCTTGAGTATTTATTGATGAACCTCGCTACTGCAAAGCGGCCACGCAAGTCAGGGTGTGTGATCAGCTCTTCTGTTGGGTAGAGCTCTGACGAGCAGGGAGTCTGGATGTGGAAAATGGCCACCCTCGTGGTGTGGGGGTTCCTCTGGCTTCTGCGAGGCTCTGCTGGGGTGGTGGGCCAGGGCTAGAATCTGCCTTCCCCCCTGGCACCTTGTGATCATCCAAGCACAAGGAGAGCCGGTAGCAGCTCTGCCCCATGTATGTGAGTCTCTGGATCAGCATACCTGGGCTGGGCTTGAAAAAGACTGCTGCAGGGTGGGTGTCTGATGAGCTGGGCTTGCGGATCAGCTCTTCTGCTGGGTGGAACACTGATGGGTGGAGAGTCCGATGTGGAAAATGCCAGATGTAAGGGCAATCTGGCTGCGACATCTTTTGCGACCCCATTGATCACCATGGTTGATTTGGCTGATCTGGCTGGCTATGTGGGTGTCCCCTTCCTCCCTCACTGCTCCATGTGCATCCCTCCCGAAGCTATGCACTCGGTCGAAGAGGACGGCCTTCCCCCAAATAGAGATGTACCGATCCTTGGTCGAGTGTGTACGAACAGCTGTGCTCCCCTGCTAGAACCTCCAAACAAGCTCTCAAGGTCCATAATGTATTATATTTGCTAAAAACATAGAGCTCGCTATATTTAGACTTTGGTAATTATGTCGGTAATTGAAGTACATACCACAGAGGGTAAATTAACTTTGAGGGAAATATGTAACAGCAGCATCAAGTTATTTGGATTGGGAGGGCTATTTTGTTCTGCAGTGGTAACCTAATTCCTCCAATACACTGGTTGTTGTTATATATATACATGTATATGTATATATATAAATAAACATAGTAGCAAATTTATCTCTTAAAAGAAATATAAATTAGAATGCTCATTCATTTATATAGACATTTTAACTAAATTTATTTATATATAGAACAAATATGAAAGTCATATATAAAAATAGATGTGAGCTTAAAAAAGAATGAATAAATGAAGTACAACAAATAAATGTAATCTTACCCATCTGACAAAGGGGTTAATATCCAGGATAGATCAGGCATTGGTAGCCCTTCACAAGAAAAAAACAGCCAACCCCATCAAAAAATGGGGAGAAGAAATGAACAGAAGCTTCCAAGAAGAAGAAATTCGAATGGCCAAAAGGCATATGGAAAAGTGCTCTTCATCTTTAATCATCAGGGAGATGCAAATCAAAACAACAATGAGGTACCATCTCACACCACAGAGACCGGCACACATCCAAAACAGCAAGAACAACCGGTGCTGGCGCGGATGTGGGGAAAAAGGGACTCTGATCCACTGTTGGTGGGAGTGCCAACTGGTCCAACCCTTGTGGAAAACAATTTGGGCATTCCTCCGAAAACTAGACATTGAGCTCCCATTTGATCCAGCAATAAGCACTCCTGGGAATATACCCGAGAGACCGAAAAACACATAGCAAAAACACTATCTGTACTTTTTATTCATCTCTGCACTATTCACTATAGCTAGAATCTGGAAACAACCTAAATGCCCGAGAACAAAGGACTGGCTAAAGAAACTGTGGTTTATCTACACTATGGAATACTATGCGGCTGTCAGAAAAGATGAAATTATGAAATTTACCTGCAAAATGGATGGACATGGAGACTATCATGCTGGGTGAAATTAGTCAGAAGGAAAAAGGACAGATATAGAATGACTGCATTCATTAATATGACATAGATAGATACCAGTGTTTTACTAACTGTGGGAAATGGTAATGGCAGATTAAGACTCACCATTGAATATACACAAATAGACTCTAAGTGATAAACTCTAAATATATGCAGGGCTAGCCACAATGTAAAAATAAGGGAGAGAGATGCAGAGACAGAGAAAGAGAGGAAACGGGGGTACCTATTGAGGCAGCCTGGGGGTGGCGGGAGGGGGGGATACATTGGTGGTGGAAATGGGGCACTGGTGGAGGGATGGGTGCTGGTATACTGTATTACCAAGAATCAATTATGAACACCTTTATAATTGTATGTTTCACGGTGGTATAATAAAAAAATTTAAAAAAAATAGATGTAATCTTGTTGGAGGACATGTTTAGCTAATCTGGGAGTTTTGTTGTTTTGCTCACTCCCAGCTTAATCTTATTTAAGCCAATGTTCATTCTAATGAGATCTCTCTTCTATGTAAACACTGCTAGAGGGTGTGGCAGTTACAGAAGTCACCTTGATTGAATAACTTCTGACTTATACATCTACTAAGACTTCTATGTTTTCTAGATTGGGCACAGCTCCTCTTTATACCCACTGCACCCAACGTGGGGACAGTTAGAATTTACCAGGAGACTACCACCCTGGCTACGCTGAGACTAAAGGAAGACTATAGGAAGGATCATACTAGTTTGCTCTAAGCAGGCGAGTATGACCCTTTCAGTACATGAGAACAAGATACTCAGGAATCACACTGGTGCAGATAATAATAAGGACCTTGTGGGTACCATCTAGATTACATGAAGCTCATGAAGTTAAGATGTATTACTTTATATCAGCCCCTCTCTCTCCAGTGTTTTACATAAGAGATAATCTCAGGATTAGTCCTTGGTGTAACCTTTGTTTATACCTGCAATAGGGTGTGGCACTACACTCTGTTTAGGTTCTTTGTTGGCATGACAACCTCCCGATTGGATTACTTTGGTGTATATAAGGGGCTGACTTGAGGCCCCTTCACCTTTTGCCTTTTGGTTCCTCAGCCTTCAGCTTTTGGCTTTTGGCTTTTGGCTTTTGCTCTTGGCCTTTGCTCCTTCTTCTGGGTAGGACTCAGCTCGGGTGAGATCCTCCTCTCTCTTTGGTGGGAGACTTAGGCTCTTTGTATGGTCTAAGTCTGGACCAGAGCTAGAGTTTGTTCATTATATTGGATTGCTGTGGAAGAGCTTTTGTACTATTAAAAGCCATTTTTTGGAACTGCACCGACTCGTGAGTTTTCATCTTTCTCCCGGCGCCCTCGGAGGTAGAAGACAACCTCTGTCCTGACACTGTCGGGGACCCCGCGGCGTTCCTCGACATTTGGCGCCCCTGGGTGGGCACGACGAACATCGCCTGGTCTAATTATCATCAGACAGAGACCATCTGCCTCCGAACCGTGAGTAAAATGATGGATATCTCATGGTATAGATACATTGTATCTTTTTAATTGGCTCAGAACCATACATAGCCCAGTCTATAAAGTTCCTTTCTGAGAACTACGCTTATCTTTTCACAAATCATCTGGGTCCTTGCTATTTTTTAAACTGTACCTTTGTGTAGGAACAATGTTTAATAGAGAGAGGGAAGAAAGTAATAAATTAAATGCAATCTTAAGGGACGAGGTTTACTCAGCGATTGAAGAAATAAGTGAGGATCATAAAACTACAGGTAGACTGGTCTTAAAGCTTGAGGACAGAATTATTAAACAGAGTTTAAAATTTGGAAAGAAATTAGAAGAACAGGAAAGTAAAATTATTAAACAGATTTTAAAATTTGAGGAAAAAATTAGAAGAACAGGATTTAAAATTCAAAGAAAAATTAGAAGAACAGGATTTAAAATTCAAAGAAAATTAGAAGAACAGGATTTAAAATTCAAAAAAAAAATTAGAAGAACAGGAAAGTAAAATTATTAAACAGGATTTAAAATTTGAATTAAAGTTTGAAGAACAGAAGAAGGATATCGATAAAATCAGCATTATCTTAGAGGAAGAAATTGACAAACAGAGAGATAGAATAGATGGACAGAAAGAGGAGGTTTGGAGTTACACATAAGATTGAAAGAACAAAAGGAAGAAACATATAGGAAACTTGAAAACTTAAACCAAGAAATGGATGTATTACGCAGGGAGATTTCTGATTTCATAACTTATCAATGAGGACCTAGCGCATACCCAATACTGAGGCGTGAACCAACTAAAACCCGCTCACAAACACGCCCCAAAGCTGTAGACTTGAAAAAGGTGTATACATTCCCAGCAAAAAAATCTAAAAAGAATTCTAATGTGGCTGATAACTTAGAGGAGGAACAGGAAAACCCAGAGGAGGCAAATTCCCAAGCTGAAAATCTCCCAGAGTTAATACCCTCAATGGGGTAGATGTTCCTCTGCCAGATACCACAAGCTCTGATGAGGAAGAACGGAGGAACAGATTAGCTCGAGTCAAAGAGCAAAGCTGCAGCAATCTTTCTCATGACCAATCTAAAGATAAAGTAAAACCGATTCATGAAGACTTAAAAATTGAGGCAATAACCCCGCTTAGGAAGGCTTGCGACAGGTTTGGAATATCAAGTCCTTATACTTTAAAATATTTAGCTGATTGGAGCGAAAATGATCAGTGGGTATTGGGAGACCTTTGAAATGGTAGCCCATACTTGTCTAAACAAATCACAGTACATGCAATGGCATATGTGGTATGCAGATGGGGTTAACCGAATATTGACACTTTAAGAGAAAAGAATCAGGCCATACTATAACTTTTGCCATGCTAAAAGGTGAAGGTGAATGGAAAAAGAAAGCAAAACAAGCGACATTACCTGAACCTATTTTAAAATTTGTTCGGGAGACAGCATTAAAAGCGTGGGAAAGAGTAGGTTCCGACCCAGAATTTCTAGGTAGCTATACGAAAAATTTACCAGGGTCGTGATGAACCATACTTTGATTTTGTTGGGAGATTATGCGAAACAATCCAAAAGACAGGTTCAAGACCCAAACCACTCAAGAAATCCTAAAACGAAACTTAGCATATGAGAATGCTAATCAAAAATGTCGAGCAATACTATACAGTATTAAGGAAAAGGATGACCTCATGGGGTATCTAAAGGCCTGTAGAAATGTCGGTTTAACCTCCCATAAAACACAGGATGAAATAGGAGGCTTATCCCATACAGCAGGAGGATCAGGAGAGGGATGAAATGTCAGACAGCTCTAGGGGGAGAAACAATAAACTTCAAAGGATAAACAATAATCGGAGAAACTATTCTAATAATCGCAGCTCCACCCCTCGGAGGGCCCCACCTGGACCATGCCCAAGGTGCAGGAAGGGAAAACATTGGGCCAGAGACTGTAGGTCTCGAGACGAAGTCAGCCTCAGGCTTCATCTTGACAGATAACCTGCTTTAGCTGTGGAAAGAAGGGGACACACCGTAGAGATTGCCCATCTTCTAAAACTATCAATACAGGGCAACATCCTAATAATCCCTTTATGGGAAATATTACATGGACTCCCTCCCAGGTTCCACAAGTTCCGCAGGCTCAAATGACACCTATGCCTCCCTCGAATGCGGAAACTGGGTGGGGCCAGCCCCAGGCCCAGCTGAATCCAGGGCACCCTCATTCATCCCACCTGCCCAGTATCCTCCGAATCAGAACCCACAGAATTGCAATCAATAAATACTCTCCAGCCTACCACATCAGGCAATGGCAGTCTCGACATTCTTTGCCCTAAGACTGTTACAATATACCCCAAGTCAAGACCCCTACATGCTAAAAACAGGGATAAAAGGACCTGCTCCCCAGGTAGTATGGGTTTAATTCAGGGGAGCGATTGGCTGAAATTTAAGGGAATTATTGTGCATTTCGGACTTCTGGATCCTGAATCTCATGGGAAATAATACTGTCAATATCTGTGCCAACTAAATGGACTTTTAAAAAGGGGAACCACTTGCTAAACTATTTTTATTTTTTGAGGATCCGTATAGTCAGTCCGAACACCCTACAGCTGGTGGCTTAAACAGTACCAACCATTCTGCCAACTTCATTGTTGGTTATGCAGCCACACAGAACCAAGCCCACCAGCCACCTGCTAACTATCTAGTTGGGTACACTGCCAGAATTTCTCAGGCCAAGCAGCCAGTTATACCCATTGAAATTTATAAAAGGAAATTCAAAGGCATGTTGGATACAGGGGCAGACATATCCATAATCTCCACCAAGTATTGGCCCTCTGGGTGGGCCCTAAAGAAAGTGTCCCATAGCCTGAGCGGGATAGGCAATATCTCCTCCCCTCTTTCTCCGACAGAGTGCGGAGGTGGCTGCCGGGTATTGGCCCTGAAGGGAATGTAGCCATGGTCCAGCCTTATATAGCCCCTATGCCTTTAACTTCTAGGGGTCGAGACATGCTGGAGCAGTGGGGGCAGTAATCCACATACCTCGTCCACTTCCCGTCGAGCACCAATTCCAGCTCTCCATAATAAGCCTAACACCGGAGTAACCCTTTTAATTGGGGCCGCTGTGGTTAAGCGCCCACCACCTATCCGTATTCAGTGGAAGTCTGACAACCCTATATGGACACCACAGTGGCCCCTCAATACCAAAAAAATTAGAGGCGCTAACAAATCTAGTGGAAGAACAGCTGAAATTAGGACATATTGAGGAAAAGTTTTCAGAATGGAATTCTCCTGTTTTTTGTAATACAGAAAAAATCAGGCAAATGGCGCTTGCTGATTGACTTAAGGAATGTAAATTCTACTATGGTTCCCATGGGAGCCCTACAACCTGGGCTCCCTTCTCCAGCAGCTATTCCTAAGGATTGGCCGCTAATTATCATAGATTTAAAAAGACTGCTTTTACAGCATACCTATCCACCCAGATGATCGGAAAAGGCTTTGCATTTTCAGTCCCTTCCATTAATTATAAAGGTCCTTTACGTAGGTTTCAGTGGACAGTATTGCCCCAAGGGATGACTAATTCACCTACGATGTGTCAACACTTTGTTGATGAGGTTTTGGCGACCCATTCGTAGCTAAATTTCCTGGTGCATACATCATCCACTACATGGATGATATCCTGCTAGCTTGTGATAATTCCAGAGATCTCCAGAATTTATATAATGATGTAATGACAGTTTTACCAGAGGCTGGCTTACAAGTAGCTCCGAAAAAAATTCAGATGCAGCCTCCATATGAATATTTGGGCTATGGTCTTGACCGCACTACAGTGCGCCCCTCAAAAAATTTCCATTAGTCACAAAGGGCTCAAAACCTTGAATGATTTTCAAAACTGCTGGGGATATCAACTGGGTGCGCCCCTCCCTTGGTATTCCTAACTGTGAGCTCAGTAACCTGTTCCGCACCCTTGAAGGTGATCCTGCTTTTAAATAGCCCAAGGCAGCTAACTCCTAAAGCTCAGAAGGAATTAGATTTTTTCATGGATCGGCTTCAAAAATCTTACCTCTCCAGATTTAATCCCGGAGAAAAGGTATGGTTCTTGGTCTTCAACACTCCCGAGTCTCCAACTGCTGCTATAGCCCAATTATCTGGACCGTTAGAATGGGCTTACTTACATAACAAGCAGAATCGTACTGCTACACCTTACCTTGAGATGATAGCTAACCTCATAATTAAGGGAAGATCAAGAACCCAAGTATTACTTGGACATGATCCCCTAAAAAAGAAATTGAAGCTGTTTTACCACTCAGTGAAATCCTTCAGAGAGCTTTAGCAGATTTTTCAGGAGAAATATCTTATCATTACCCAGCTGGAAAAACCTGGGAATTTCTGAAAAGGACACCTTTTGTAATTTCCACCATTGTCCGCTCCTCTCCCCATTCCTGATGCTCCAGTGTATTATATTGATGGCTCCTCATCAGGAAGGGGGGGAATTACAGGTCCTTCGTTGACCACTACTGTGCATACAAATTATAAATCTGCCCAACAAGTGGAACTCGCCACCCTGATACATTTACTATCCCATGTATCTGGCCCATGTAATGTGGTGGAGTGATTCTGCATATGTAGTTGGTTTATTTCCTGGAATTGTCACTGCTTCTTTAAATGCCCATAATCCTATAATTCAGGAGCTACTCCATAAACTACAAGATCTCCTCCGAAATAGAACATTCCCTATATACATCTCCCACATCCGTTCTCACAGCCGACTCCCGGGCCAATGGTTCGAGGAAACGAAGCAGCAGATCTCTTGGCAGCACCAGTATTTAAATCAGCTGAGGAAGAGCACCAGACTCTACATACAAATGCCCGCCGCCTTCATGTACACCCATGGCATCCCATGGAGACAAGCTAGACAAATTGTCCGCAACTGTCCTGTCTGTGCTCCTTTTACATTGTACATCTCATGTAGCAGGAGCAAATCCTCGAGGTTTACAGACAAACCAATTGTGGCAGATGGATATAACTCATACTAACTTATTTCCCAACAAACCTTTCCTTCATGTGGTCATCGATACATATTCCCGGTTCATATGGGCTGTTCCTATGACGTCTGAAAGAGCTAAATCTGTTTGTTCATATTTACTCCAGTGCTTCTCCGTCATGGGTATTCCCCATACCATAAAAACAGATAATGGTCCTGCTCACACCAGCAAAACCTTCAAATCCTTTTGCGAGGAATGGCAAATCAAACATATTACAGGAATTCCATATAATCCACAAGGACAAGGAATAGTTGAACGTGCCCACAGAACGCTTAAAACTCAGCTATTAAAGCAACGAAAAACAAGCATGCCTCCAATGGATTCTTTATCTTTAACATTATTCACCTTAAACTTCTTAAATATACCCTCAAGGAGATCCCTATACCGCGGCTGAACGTCACTTTCAAGAAGATATGCAAACTCAAAACAGTCAATTCACCTATCTGGGTGAAAATTGATGATAAATGGATTGCAGGTCACCTCCTCATTCGGGGAAGAGGCTATGCTTTCATTTCTACAGACGATAACCCTGCCAAGAAACTCTGGGTTCCTCTGCGACTTGTTAAGACTAGAATTCTCCAAGAATCAGAAAACAACTAATTCTTTCAATATAAAGTCTTAAATTTTAAATTGCAAGTTGCTGTTTAAACTTCCTGGATTGGTTCATTTTAATAATGATCTTGTTTTGCAGTCTGTGATCATGGTTCATGTCTAATATCTTGCCTTACAGCCTAAATGTTTTCTTTCTTACAAAAAAAAAAAGGGTGGAAAAATGGGTGGACTCTGAGTATAGTGCTCAATGTCAATATGTTTCAAGGACTAATGTTAAAGTTTCCTTTTTTAATGTTTTGCTCACAGGTATTTGCAGAAAAAGAACTTGGCTGCTGCAGATTCCTTCTATGTTGCTCGAGGCTTTGGACTCTGATCACAGTGCTCATTACAAAACATGTTTGCTAAATCAATGAAAAATTGTTTTTCTAATGATTCTGTTCACAGGATGAGATATTCGAATCCAGTAAACCTGCGCTACAGTGCTCAATACTCCGAGACTCCTAAAACAGTGCTCGCAAAAAATTTAATAATTTGCAAAACTAATTTTTCCCAATGCTCTATTCACAGGAAAAGACACTTTCTCACCATCATTTGCCGGCTTTATATTCATGAAGCGCTTGACTTGTTACCATTTATCACCCTAGATGGGTCACATATACAGCTGTAAGATATTGATCGATCAAATGTATGTGTGCGGGTGTGTGCATGTGGTGGCCACCATTATGTTTGTGATTAATGTTGTGTCTATGTTATGTCTCAACTACTACCTTCTCAATTTCTTGACCACTACAAACCTCTATTACATTCATCAGCTCCACTGCTGATCCACTAGATTTATCAATTTTAAAATCATCAATTCTCATACTTATTTCCCTGCTCCACCCATGTTGGAGCTTCTTTTATGTTCTTCTCTCCATCCCAGACTTGGATCCCTACAAAGCCTTAAAAATCTCTACTTGTGATTAACCTCGAAAAGTGTTTTTGTCTCGCCTAAAATTAAGCTACAGGTACAGTTACCGGTGCCAGTGTTCCCTTGCTGAAGAAGCCCTGCAAGACACCCACACCGATGTTCCCGACACCTGTTCCAGCGCTCAAGACCCCTCCCCCGGAGTTCGAGATATTACACCAATGTTCCAGACACCTGTTCCAGCACTCAAGACTCCTGTTCCAGAGTTCGAGATATTTGTTCCCGTGTTCCAGAGACCCGATCCAGTGTTCCTGACAATTCATCGAGTCCCTGATGATTGCTCTCCGAGACTCATTCCTGTCTTCACCGATGCTGCTGTTCCAGAATCAGTTCTTCAGTTCTTCTGACCTTGTTCCAGAGATGTGACTTCATGGGAAATTGACTCTCACTAATTTAGGACAATACAGGCTGTAGTCTGTTATGACCAAACAGCCAGAGACATTTTACTATGAACTTTACTCGGTTCAAAATTAATTCGGACATTGGGACAACATATGATATTACCTTGTAATTGGAATTGTTCCTTTTCTGTTTCTCTCCTCTGTATGTATTATTTAGAATACTTGTATTTTTTATATTTTTGTAAACAAAAAAGGAGAGTTGTTGGAGGACATGTTTAGCTAATCTGGGAGTTTTGTTGTTTTGCCCACTCCCAGCTTAATCTTATTTAAGCCAATGTTCATTCTAATGAGACCTCTCTTCTATGTAAACACTGCTAGAGGGGTGTGGCAGTTACAGAAGTCACCTTGATTGAATAACTTCTGACTTATACATCTACTAAGACTTCTATGTTTTCTAGATTGGGCACAGCTCCTCTTTATACCCACTGCACCCAACGTGGGACAGTTAGAATTTACCAGGAGACTACCACCCTGGCTACGCTGAGACTAAAGGAAGACTATAGGAAGGATCATACTAGTTTGCTCTAAGCAGGCGAGTATGACCCTTTCAGTACACGAGAACAAGATACTCAGAATCACCCTGGTGCAGATAATAATAAGGACCTTGTGGGTACCATCTAGATTACATGAAGCTCATGAAGTTAAGATGTATTACTTTATATCAGCCCCCTCTCTCTCCAGTGTTTTACATAAGAGATAATCTCGGGATTAGTCCTTGGTGTAACCTTTGTTTATACCTGCAATAGGGTGTGGCACTACACTCTGTTTAGGGTTCTTTGTTGGCATGACAACCCTCCCGATTGGATTACTTTGGTGTATATAAGGGGGCTGACTTGAGGCCCCTTCACCTTTTGCCTTTTGGTTCCTCAGCCTTCAGCTTTTGGCTCCTGTGGCTTTTGGCTTTTGCTCTTTGGCCTTTGCTTCTCCTTCTGGGTAGGACTCAGCTCGGTGAGATCCCTCTCTTTGGTGGGAGACTTAGGCTCTTTTGTATGGTCTAAGTTCGACCAGAGCTAGAGTTTGTTCATTATATTGGATTGCTGTGGAAGAGCTTTTGTACTATTAAAAGCCATTTTTGAACTGCACCGGACTCGTGAGTTTTCATCTTTTCTCCCGGCTCCTCGGAGGTAGAAGACAACCTCTGTCCTGACACTGTCGGGACCCCTACATGCTCCGACATAATATATATATAAAAACTATAATATAAAT